>JABASF010000107.1:0-68960 GCA_019776145.1 Harlomillsia oculata | reverse complement strand
AATATTTTAATAATTATTTTTTATTCTCCGGTAATTTGGTACACATTGGGAAGTCCATTCTAGAATGTACTACACAGTATTGGGTATGGAACAGTAGTAAAAAAGAATGAGAGGATAGCGGGCCGGTACGCATAAAGCCAGCCAAGTTGAAGGCGCGGAATACGCTAGGGGCAACTATATATAGTAGATAATACTGGGTTTAAAGACGTTTCAAGAAACATCTGAAGAGCAGCGCAAAGATGTTGACTGTGTGTCTGAAGAAAGCAGAATATAGTTAGTCGCGTTCACGGGTGCATCTCTGTGGTCTGAAGAGTTTTTTTTGCGTTTAGTGGTTTTCTTCTCGTCGTGGCTTGAGCACACGACAGTCAGCAGTAAGTTGCAGCACCAAGTGTATTATGCATAGTGGTCTTTGTTGGTTTGCTAGTTTCATGTGGTGCATTATCCTTTTTGAACATGAGAAAATGGAGGTGAATATAGAATGCAATGTGAAAGCTCGTCCTGCAATTCCATATGACATAAGAGTCGTATTTAATTTCATTCGGAGTGAAAGGAAATTTCGAAGGGGATTCCACTAGGGACGCTTCGTCCTTTGAACCAGGTAGACTAAAAATCACAATATTCTCCTTTGTTTTACACTCGAAAGTGAAATGGTCGAGTGGAAGTATGGAAACGCGTCTGGATTAATACTTGGTCCATGTACTAGGGTACTTGTATAGTTTGCAGTTTACAGACTGAGTTGAGTTGAGTGAGTTTGTGACTTGTGAGCTCTTCTCCACTGCTCCCAGTTGGAGCGAATTGGCCCATTACTTTGCCATTTGGAGGCCAAGATAAGCATATTGTGTTGCTAGTTGCGAGCCACAACAAAAGCGAGTATTTATGCATAACTTTCGGAATAACTCGCCTCGTTTCCTCTTCTGAGCAAACAACCAAAGTTACTGAAGGCACAACGCACAACGCATGCTTTACCTTAAAAAACATGCAAGCCTCCTCCACTTTCCGTTCTCTTTTTCCTTCCTCGTTGTAAGCAAATTTAAATCTCATTTTCTTTTGTACGTTTCCATCTTCCATCAACTGCCATTATTTGAAGCTAAACAAATAAAATAAACTTAGCAGACAGGAGTGAGCAAACCGCCACCCCCAGTCCTCGGCCTACTTTTCTCTCCTACATTTATTTTCTTTGTAACCTTTATCGTAGGAGCCGTTGCTTGAGATTGAGACACAGACACATACACACTTGCCATTTTCTTCAACTACAGATTATATCGTCACTACTGTTTTACTCTGTAACTACTGTTTTGCACGTTTCCCGTATCATTACGGTAAACTGCCTGCTTCACTTATCTTCCTAAGTTTTAATGTAAAATGCTACACAAACGATGCTCTCTAAAAGCAAGATTTACCATTATAAACTCTACGAGAGTAAAAATAAATCCTTTGTCTATTCAAATCTTTTGAGACAACTAATGAACCCAATTTGAACTGAAAGCAAGGGTTTTCGCACAGAGCTCAGATAACGACCATAAGCATGTATAGTAACTAGAGTGTCAAGATCAGCTTCTCTACTCATTTCCGTTTGGGTCAATCAAAGAAACACTAACACGTCCACAATCCGACACCACGCTTTTCCTTCCATGTCAACTTTAGAATTAGGAGTGCTTTAGCCATTTGAAACTAATACCATGTTCCAAGATACCAAGGTACTTGAAACTTAAATGTATCCACATAATAATTGTTTCTTTGTACTTGCGTTACAGGTTTGGAATGATTATCAATTACGTTGGGATGAAGCCGATTATGGTGGAATTGGTGTTCTACGTCTTCCCCCAGATAAAGTGTGGAAACCAGATATAGTTCTCTTCAATAAGTAAGACTATTATTAAGTCGGGCATTAATTATAAAGTTAACAGTGACTCTTTCGTGCTAATGAACCACGTTTTATATATTTTCAGTGCTGATGGCAATTACGAAGTGAGATATAAGTCAAATGTTTTGATATATCCTAATGGCGAGGTTTTGTGGGTGCCACCTGCCATTTACCAGGTATTCATTATTAATAATTTCTATACTTCTCAAATGTAAAAGAAAATAAGGTTTCATATGTATTAATTTAATTTGTTTGTTTCAGAGCTCATGTACAATAGACGTAACGTATTTCCCATTTGATCAGCAAACCTGTATAATGAAGTTTGGTTCGTGGACATTTAATGGAGATCAGGTTTCCTTGGCTTTGTACAATGGCAAGGAATTTGTGGACTTGTCCGACTACTGGAAATCAGGTACTCACGCTGCGTAACTATATAGTACAATTCAATAGGAACTATTATAATGACAGTTATTGTTAATTCTGTACTAGATACACTACTAAAATGATTGTATATTTTGTTTTTGCAGGGACATGGGATATAATCGAAGTGCCGGCATATCGGAACGTGATTAAAGGGAACCATACAGAGACGGACATCACGTTCTACATTACAATTCGTCGGAAGACACTGTTCTACACAGTGAACTTGATTCTGCCCACAGTGCTCATTTCCTTCCTGTGTGTGCTCGTGTTCTACTTGCCGGCAGAGGCAGGAGAGAAAGTGACGCTCGGCATTTCCATTCTCCTGTCACTGGTTGTGTTCCTCCTGCTCGTGTCAAAGATTTTGCCACCGACATCCCTCGTTCTCCCGCTCATCGCCAAGTACCTCCTGTTCACATTCATTATGAACACCTTCTCTATTTTGGTCACTGTTGTCATCATCAATTGGAACTTCAGAGGACCGCGCACCCATCGCATGCCCCATTGGATACGCGTTGTCTTTCTCAAATACCTCCCAGTAAGCTCAACTATTCAATCATTATCTTGACATTGATACTCCTTGCCTGCTTTTTGTACCTAATTTAAATTGAATTTAGAACTTTGTCATCAAGTGCCCAACAACCCATTTCCATTCCGTACATTCTCTTTCCTGCTCTGCTATACCATTTCCTTCCATTGCTCATAAAAGAGCATTATTATACATTTCGTTCCACACATATGTTTCGCAATACAGTACAAAGCATACTGTGAAGAAAGTTAGGCTAATGCTAGGAAACACCTATTTAGTATACTTATAGTATAATAGCGGAACTCACTGCTACTCATTCCTCGTAGCACTTCTCCTCGTCTCCCTCCTGTCCAACTTGAGCTTGATTTATTGAGTGAGAATAATAAGAAGCAAGCTGAAGCTCACTTTATGGCTCGTATTCTTATTATCTTCTTTCTCTCCTCACATCCACTTTCTTCATTCAATCACACCATCGTATTCCAACTCAATAAAACCTTCCGCTTTCTCCTTCACATGTTCGTACGGAAAGTAGGCTGCACACACTGTAATATAAATACTTAGGTACTCACTATGTATACTTTGTTTTACTGTATAATACATCAACCAAAGTGCACTAGTGACAATTATTCTTGTGGTTAAAGGTCCAGGCTTTTTATAAACCTTTTTTTATTAAATACTTGAAAATCATAACATGGGTACCTTTGCTGAGAAAACAATTAGACGAATAAAAAGGCAAGGATTTAATCCTCAAAGTGTCACTCTTAATAAAATTGTGCTTTTAAAATTCTTTCTATAGATTTACCTCTGTATGCGTCGTCCTCGAAAAACTCGGCTACGTTGGATGATGGAGATGCCAGGTGCCGAAGTCCCCAGTTTCGGAAGTGCGGAGCGGGCCCCGCCGCCGAACGCGGGCTTCCACTTGCCAGAACTCCCTCCGAAGCACTCTCTAGAAGCTCTAGAACTAGCCGACCTGCATCATCCGAACTGTAAAATTAACAGAAAGGTACGTACGACGTTTTCAGCACTTTGTGTTCATTATCTGCTGTCTGTTTGACACGCATCTACAGTCGCTTCTCACTTAGTCTGCACTCTGCAGAACCCAATTCTGTGTACCAAAAATTACAGCACAGTTAACACTTTGTTCTGAGACACGAGTAAAAACATACCATATATGATATATAGGAGTGTTACTGACTGTCTGTAAAAAGAAAGCACTATAGTTAGATACTATACACTAGTGTATGAGAGCGATGACGTGTGTCAACTATACAGTAACACTCCAAATGACATGAAATGACAGAGTGCGCATAAACGAAGACGAAGGCAAGACGGCAAGAGTTTCGTGCTGTTTTTTGAGAAGAGGACGAAATGAAGGGTAGTGGCGAGATGATGATGGAAAGAGTAATAAAGATAAATTTGGTTGGGTGTGCATTTCAGGCTCAAGAACGAGAACGAGAACGTCGCGAGAGTGAAAGCTCAGATTCCTTGTTGCTAACGCCAGAAGCCTTCAGAGCTACTGAAGCTGTGGAATTTATCGCAGAGCATCTCCGTAACGAAGATGAATACATCCAAGTAAGTTTAATAACGCGATGAAGTCTAATGTGAAATAATAAGCTTAAATGCATTACTGATCCACAATCACATCACAGCTGCTTTGTATATAATATAGTATCCGACCAGTGAACGCTTGACTTACAGATTGTTTCCTCCGTGCCTTACAGATTCGAGAAGACTGGAAGTATGTGGCGATGGTGATTGACCGACTGCAACTGTGGATCTTTTTCCTGGTGACTGCTTCCGGAACTTTCGGCATTTTGTGCAATGCTCCTCACATTTTTGAGCCCGTTGACCAAGACAAAATCATCGAGCTGTACAAAGGCAAATAACCTTACATTACAGACGTAAACAACAACCTTTCCAAAATCTCACCAACTTCGCTTCACCCTTCCCATTCAAATGTTCTAATTCTCCACACCTCAAATACACCCTTTTTAATACTCAATAATGGTAAACCCCATCACTCACCCTGCTTCCTATATGAGACCGGAAAATTAATGAGCCGTTTCAAAGAAAAAAACATCTTTTCCAAACTCAGTAAGAACAAATAATCGAGGAAAATTCGAAAAACTAAGTAAGAAGAATGGAATAGCGACACTTCACAACTTCTACTTTCATTCTTTACAAATAATATACGTACTACCACTAGCTGAAAACAAACAATTTTTTTAGATGAAAAAGGGTGCAGCTAACGAGTTAACACAACAATTATTGCTCATAAGAATTAGTATAAAATAATAATCACAAAGCTGGGAATATTGAAAAATCGATGCGACATTGTTGAACGTTCTTCATTCGTACTACACAATAAATACAATTTGTGAAATTACACATAACAAACTGAGATTTTGTGTGAGTGAGTGGGTGTTGTTAAACAAAATGATCTCTGAATGAAATCGTAGATGAGTCAGTGTTTGAGTGAAAACGCAACTCTCAGTTGGCGAATTACATTATTGTGTCGCCATCCTCTGATGTACTGTACTTAATACAGCTACTTTAGGAATATTACTACATTCAAAATGCTCAAAAAACACCGTTGTTTCACGACGGTTACCTTCTCGCCACAATTTTCAAGCAACCTCCGCTGAATTCTGACATCATGATTAGACATTTTCACAGTAGAATGTGAGGATGAAGCTACACTACTAACATAGATACTGTTTATTCCTTGTTGTTCGTTGTAATTGGCTCTATTTCAATATGAAAGTTGGTTTAAATGTTTATGAATTTGTATAATTCCTTTCATTAAAGCATTCGAATTGATCTGAAACCATGGGCAATTATTTCTCGAGAGCTTTGAAAGCGTCTGTTTCAGTTATTAATTAATAATTAAGTCAACTAGTTTATATTGTCATTTTTGAGTTTGATGTTTATGATCAATAATTAAGTCAATAACGTTACAGGACGAACGAATGATGAAATTTTGTATGATGCTTAAACTCCATAGTGTTCCAGATAGCCGTATAAAAGTTATGTAATATTTAAGGGAATTGACGTAATAGACCTTGCAAGGCGAAAAAATGAATTGTTATAGAACTTTTAAATAAAAAGGGATGGTAAAATGTTACTATTACGTGCATAAGTACGTTAACGTTATTGTAAAATTTGAGTTTGTGTTCTCCGACTCGAGACACCAACCACTGCCATGAATTCAGATGCTATGAAATTTTAGAATGAATTCAAAATATTATTGAAGCAAGATCTGTTTTCGTCGTCATTCTGCAACGGTACATTTACACGCCAAATATTTTACACTTGTACTACAATTCACATTGTAAGTCCCACAACAAATTTGTTAATCACGCAAATTGTAATAGCTGAACACCATATTTGTAAAAGCAACAAGCATCTTATAGTTTAACCATTAAGCTGTTAAATGTAATTATAGTCGGATATAATACAATATAGCGTTAGACATAAAAAGAAATCAACAAACGGAAAAGCCAATTCCATTTTCCATAACTAACTTACTAACTATACATTACGAAAGGCGTTATTAGAGTCATGTTTTTACGAGTTAATGTACCCAACAGTTCATAAAAACAAGGACAAAACACTGTAAATATACTATTCATTCACGTACATTTAGTGAAATTTGGCCGGTGTAGTCAACGGAGAAGCTGAACTAACAAGAATTTAGCATTAAGTTAATAAAATAATTAAACTGTTGTGAACTAAAAAAATCAAACATGTTGGTCACGTCACATCAACTGCTGAAGGAAACTTGTGTTGGACATACAGACAGAAACATACACTATTAAAAACACAAAGACGACTAACTGTCGTCTCTCGTGTAAGTCAGTAAATTAAAGCGCGTTACAATTAAATCATTATTACATACAAGGCAAAAACAAAGCTGACGGTGCAATATTTAAAATATAAATACTAATGTTAGCTAATTAATATGGTCATATGATACGAAGTATGATGTAAGTGAATGGAAATTTTTGCGTGTCCGTTTGCGTGTATGTACATAAATATGTTGTTTTATGTATACTAATGATGCGACGGCATAATGTAATTTAATACTACAACTGTCCTGCAAACAAACTTCGAAAAGTCACGATTAGCAATTACCAACTGTATCTTAACCTATTGCGTTCATTCCATGCCAAATGATGAAGTCATACATATTAACGTGGCAAGTGGCAAGAGTGTGTGGCAATGTGAAAACTGGGCTGCATGGCTGCAGATCCTCCGACAAAGACCCCTTAGTTTAAAAATGGTCATTATATCATATTAATTCCTCGTGACAACAGTTGTTGATGTTGTACGAGCAAGAACCGTTGAGTCTTTGTAAACATGCAGGCAACTAACATTTAATATTGTTAGCATATATGATTATGATATAATTGTTGCTGTTATCCGTATGGTCATAATCACCCCACTGATAAACGTTAGTGAATGATTTTAGTGACGAAACAGTTGCAACCAATTAGACGAAGATATGGGTGCGAAATGAAGTGAACTTCATTGGTGCTGGATGATGTTGATATTGCTGGTATACAATTAATAAAGTAATTGGTTTCGTTGAGTCAGGAGAGTTGGATTTTACTTATTATTGTATACTATATATTTATTAATGATATCTTTGTCCTGATCATTCATTCTATAGTTACAACCTTACTTACAACCTTAAGTATCTAATAGAACGCATATTAAATATTACAATTCAAAACTTCTTCCAAAAGAAAACACGCTGATCACAATTTGTAGATGTGTGTCCTATTGACTCATTGACTGTGACTTTTCACCAACATCTACTAAAACACTACTCTACATATAAGATAATGTATGTGAACCTTGACAATTCGACAGTGAAGGCACAATTGCAAATTTGTTGCCAGATTCAGTCGTGACTGTTACAAATTGAGAATGTTAAATTCCTTACGGACGCCAATAACTACACAAGTGAAAGTGTGTTTGTGCACATGAGTGAAAGAGTGAACGACGGAAACGTTAAAACTTTTACGTCTTCTTATTAAGGTACTATACAGACTACAACTAATGCGTACTAAAGTTTTACAAAATACAATTATATTACACAAGTGAGCAGTTCAATTGTTCAATGATTGTTTGTTTTCTGTGCTTCATGGACTCAGTTGAAGAATACGCAAGACTCACTTTCACTCACACATGAGAACTAATAAGAATTACATAAAGTAAATGCTACAATATACGGGCTAACATGGAGTTCAAATAGTGTTTACAAGTAATTTCGACAAATTCCCACGTTAACACAAATGGCAATTAAATTATGAATGAAGCTAAAATGCAGGGACAGAATCTAAGAAATTAAGCACATTCAAATTGTATAGTCTGATGGGACATGTGAAAACGCAGAGAGCAAACTACTGAGAATTCAAAAATAAAATAATTGTTGGAAATTTTTACAAAATACCCACTAATTCATTCGGATTTCACAGTGTTCCTTTATTTCTAATTTCAAAATTACATTACGCGTGCTATTCAATCTTCATTCAACACAATGCATGTAATTTCATTCCGTTAAATGTATTTATTGTTTTATTGTTTTGTTACCCAAAGAATCATCAGACCCATCATCTGAATCAGACCATTAGTTTATGTCCGTTGTTAGTTGAACACTGTTATTGAAGACATTCCATGACGAAGCGACAAATGCTGATCGTTATAACAGAATTTCATTTCATTTCGTATCTATTTTTGCCCTCTTTCCAAACTTGGCACTAGTCCAAAGTTCCCTTTTAAACTTTTGTGCAAAAAATAAAGATTTGGCGTTTCGTCGGAGCATTGCATTGCATTGCATTGGGTTGAGCGCACAAGATATTATGTAACTTGCTTCACAGTGTCCGCAGAAAAGCCAGAAACACAAACGGATCCCTTATGTGGGCGTTTTGGTGCTCCTAATACGTGTAACGTGTATATCATGATATCATGGAAATATATTCAAAACTCCGATAAGGAAAAACTCCTCTAGGCCTCCTTTTCGTTTCCCTTTCGAGATTCGACACTTTTCGTTGAACTTAAAGCAATAAATAGTTTACTAGGTAATTCATTTGCATAAAAAATACATTTAGCATTTTCATTCATTTATTTGAACTGAAATTAAATTAGACTGTCCAATTTGAATCGAATATTAAACTAGAGGGTTTCAAAAATTTAGTTAACTTTCAGATTTGGAAAATCATCTTCTTATCAAAAGCAGCTTGGTAGGGGCATTGTGAGACTAGATTGACTTATCCCGTCATCATTTCCATAAACTCTGTAAAAAGAAATAGCGTGGAAAATTACGTTATATATGGTATGCTTCAGTTGACATGTCTGTATAATTTTGTAATTTCCTCAATTTCGCTAGGAAATTCAATAATATTCTAATCAAGTTTACGAGATACCGTCAAAATCGACAGTTCCGGAACCATCCTCGTCAATTTCCTCAATCATTCCATCCAACTCTTCGTCAGTGAGTTGGTCGTCCAATTCTCGCATGATTTCCCTTAAACAGGATGTTGGGATGTAACCGTTCCCTATGTGCCAATTGTCAATGCAGAACGTCAGAATGTCATTAATTACATTGAAGTTATTGGTAGGCCATGTATAAATGAATTAACGTCATTCAATCAAAACCTTGTTTGTCGTATAATCTGAATGCTTCCTTGAGTTCCTTAACCAAATCTTCCATGTCTTCCTCCACTATGAATTTGGAAGCGAGAATGACAAACTCGGGAAACTCAATTTGCCCCGATCCTTAGGAATCACACTTCAATTCAACACTGTTTCTCCATACTTATTTATCCAAATTATGACAACTATATCATTGTTATAGGTTTACCATCTTCGTCCACCTCAGAAATCATCTCTCGTAATGTTTGATCGGTAAATGCTTGACCAATCATACGGAGAATTTGGGCCACCATTTCCGGTGTGATGTACCCTTTCCCTTGGGCGAAACCATCGAAGGCTTTTTGCAGGACTATATAAATATAATGACAAACAAAGACACACTCATATTAATATTAATATATGACATGACTCGTATTATATAAGAATGCACACCTTCACACTAGGAAGGAATAAATCATAGTTACATTCGCTTGTCGCTTAGGTTGAATAAAGCAGTAAAAGATATATAAAATAGATTTCATAATTTTAAATTACTTGCAATTTGTTCCTTGTCGAGCTCGTCCTACAAAAAAGATACAATGACATTTTATAATCATTTTTAGTTATTACTTAAAATTGATGATTTTTGAATTTTACGAAACATTGTTTTATGAAATATGAAAGTCCACATTTTTTAAACTTACCATGTTAGCGGAAAGTGAAATCCGATTCCTAGAGCGTTCCCTTTGTGGGACAAGTGTGCCGAGATTCGAGATGGAAGAGGATTCGGCTGTGTGTGAGCCACTAGGCACTGTCACCGTGTGGAAGTGTGCTGACTGCGACTGTGGCGTGGGTGCAAAAAGAAGCAGGACGAAGAAATGACGACGACGACGATCGACTCACTGCACGCGTGTATGAGTGCTCTGCTTTCTTACTTCTACTTCTACATCCAGTCTAGTCAAATCAGATGCGAATTCGTCCAGTTCTAAAGAAAGAATTGTTTACATCCTCATCAAAACGGAAGACTCGAAGACTCGAAGACGGCGAGTTCAAGTTCTATACTTGCAGTCTCGCTTTCGTTTTTGACTGTACAGTATACGCTGTACTCCCCTTTAGTGAACGTTATTTTTAACTTTGGGCAAAGCAAAGTTGAAAAAATAGTAGCTTCCCCCTGAGCATGAATCAAATTTAAAAGTCACCATATAAGCAATATGGAATGTGCTTTCAGTTTACAGAGTAGTGAAGGTTTTGGAAGGAAGGGGTGCACCTGTTTAGCACAATCGTGCTTGTTTTTCTAATTTTTATAGTCTCACATAAATACTGTTTTAACGGATTGCGTTGATGCGAACTGCCAACTAAAACAGACAATTATCCGAATAGGATTTTCTGCCAAAATTCTGCAAAACAAATATCCTACAAAAGGAACAATAGATGACAAATTGCATACATTAAATATCCCATGACATGACGCCTTTGACTATATGCCAATCGATGAGGGTCGTCCAAGCCTGGAATTGTGAACGACATTTGTGCGTGAAAGGCCGACTGACCGCCGCTCAAATGAAGGAAACGAACTAACGAACTATTTACGGCACAAGAGCGTTTCCGAGTTCCGACTCGGACATAAGATGTACATGACACGAGCAATAAGTGACCAGTGAGATTACATGCTACCGACTACCAACTGATCACCATATCGACCAAACTTGAAGAAATGGTTGATGTTTGGCAAGTTCTATCGCTTTGTCATATCAAAAAGGATAACGATCGGCTACGGACCTGTACTTCCTAGTCAAAAAAGCTCAAGCGAACACTCCCACGTTTTCTTGAAATCGTCAAAAACGTTCAAAAATTTCTATAATCTAAAATCTAAATCTTTAGTAACATGCATCGGTACACTCGTTACAGTGACTATTATCCAACACCATTTAAGTATCAGTACAGGTATTTTTATCCACAGCCTGTCCTTCCAGCAACACAAGGGGTAATGTGAAACACATTTCAATCTATAAAAAACCGTAAATGTATTTTCCGTTAAATGTGAGCAACCTGATTTGGCTCACTCTAAAAGTTGGTGGCATAATTACATGTGTAACAATAGATTGTGACACCAAGAACACATACCTGTGGAAACCAAGGTCTTGATCGCGATTGTCACGTGTGGAATAAAATTGGAGCAAAATGTGGGAATCTCGTCGACGCTCGCACAGCAGTCAGAGATCATGCACTTAGGAAAGTCCTTCCATGGCGTGCAAACCCAGTCAACGACGTGACAAGCGACACATCCTTTTAGTAAAAATTCATAAAAATGTAATACATAAATAAAAGCAATACAATGTGGTTTATCACAAGTCCTCATTTGACAGCACGGGAAAAGGAATAACTTACAACGGAGAAGTAGATCTTTTGGATGTACCCATGATTGAAAAGTTTCCAAATTTAGTGACAGCATCCAACGTCTGTGCTGCCCATGCATCGCGAACAAACACCTATCCATTTACAAAGTACATAAAGCGTTTTGATACATCGTGATCCGATTTTGAATAAAAACAAAATGACTTTGTTCAAACAGATTTTCACCTGATGAGTGGCGAATCAGCAACAAGCAACTGTGTTCCGGTGCCGAATGTGCTCATAACACGGCCATTATGATGCAATGCGAAGCCAAACACTGCATTTCCGACACAGACAAAGACCAAATTCGTTCCCATGTGGACACTAACAAAGACATTAATTCACGAGTTGTTGACATTCGACGCTGGATAGATAATCTGAAAATGGAACATAAGTGCAACATTTCGCAGACTCATGAATCCTTGGAACTGAAGGAACGCCTGGAATCAATGATAAAGGTATTTTACAGTAATATGTACTTTGGTTTCAGGTAGCACTTATTAACAAATGTGATATCAGAAAATGGGAAAGTCTGTAAGAGTGGCACCAATCTTTTTCAGAGTCTGCAAAAACCATTAGAGTTGGCTCAAGAAAACTTCTACTCGAGGGAAACCCGTCAAGGTGTGGAGTTGGTTCATGATGCCGTTGAAGAGTCGTTACTAAAGGAGGTGAATATTTGTTAAAATAACGTTATCAAACAGAAATAAAATAATGAGATCGATAAAATATCGCATGGCTTATGTAATGGCATGAATTTTGCGGTAAGATTGAATCGCTGCGTAAAAACGAAGAGAAACTTGTCGAAGAATTAGATCGCATGAACACGCAACTGACTCGACTCCGCGCCTCTCGTCACGAAATCGAACTGGATTTGCGAAATAAAGAACAAGCGAGGAAAACGGACGAATGTGTCAAGGTGCTCAATATCATGTCACATGAAATTGGGAGTATAAATGTCCCTTCTGGACTGCTCACGTGAGTACATCAAGATCAACTACCAACTAGTCAACACCATTTTTATTTTCATTATTTGGCATTACGATGACTCCCTAGTTTATAAAATTATAATGCAGAAATAGCACTCCGACATCCTGGGTGCAAAATACTCAAGCACATATTCAAAGGTCACAGGAAGAAAGACATTCATCTAAAATTCTGTACTCGGAAGTAAGTCGTTCTATGGCTGCGTGCGCGGACGAATGCTTTACAGCTTTCCATGACACAAACTCAAGCTTTCAAACTCGCATTTCCGAAATTGTCAATGCAAAACAGCAAGTTGATGTCCAACTTACCACGATCAAAAATGATATTGACAGCCTCAATCGTAAAATGAACGAGGTTCGCTCGGCTTTGGATGAAAAGAAGCCGTTATTGAAGGTAAATGGAATAGTCTTTCAATTATTAGTTGTTCGCAGATTATTGTGTATTTATAGATGAAGCTATCGTACGTCGTACGTGTGTCCGTAACGATTAACTAACGGCACGACGAAACTAATTAGCAGACATTGTTGACTTGATGATTGATGAGATTGTTTGGCCTTTTCTCTAGCTGGCTCAAGCTCGCCTGGAAAAACGCAAACAACGTCCTGGAATGGAACTATGCCGAGACAAAGTCATGTATGCTCTGTTGAAAGAGGTTCATTGCTTGACAAGTTCAATCAACTGCTTGAGTGCCAAGCTACAGCAAATGGAAAACACGATGACACAGTTAATGAAAACTAAAGGATCCCTTGAACATGACATTCGCAACAAGGAAGTGGCTTTATTTGTAGATAAAGACAAGTGTCTAAATCTTCGTCAAAGTTTTCCAATCTCCAGTTTTCACAGTGAAGTAAAAGTTCCCAAGACGCTTGGGTCCAATGGTATGCCAGAAAGGAGAATTCTCCGTTAAATTTACCGAATAATTCAATTTTACAAATTACCAAATTAATTAAAATCAATGAACTCGGGTTTTATTGAGATAAATGTAAGGTTCTTCGCATTTCACAACATGTTGCAGCTTCGTTCCGCGATAATAGTAACACTGCAACAAGCATTGACATGAAATCTACGGACAATATCCTACTACATAGGTACGGCGAATACATGGACAATGCTATTCGTTTTATTGGCTGTTTGCATGTTAACTATTACAATTTACAATACGTCTTATACGTTATATGATAAAACTGGTACTTAGAGAAAACAAACTCATTTCATTGAGTGTAAATGTGAAATAGCTGAATATAAATAAATGTAAATTATGAAAATTATCACAATAAAATTGGCACGCTTAGCTGATTACTATGAGTCTTAAGTTACACTTCTTAAGTATAAGTCTTAAGCGTACCTAAGAAACAGCATAACTGTACTGGTTGTACGGAAGAACAGTACAGAAGAAACGAGATAAGGTAATTTCATTTGATAATAAAGAAAACATCTCAACCAGCAAAGAACTGGTACTATGTCACTTCGAGAAGGAATTCTTGGCATTCTTCTCGTTAAAAACCACTTCAAGACAGTTTTCCAACTTTTTTTTTACTAAATTAAGATACATTATAATTAAAATACATACTAAGAACGATGCGCAACCTTGAAACTATAGTCAAGCTACATCGAAAATGAAAGTGTGTAAATTCAAAGAAACCCTTTGATTTTCAACATGCATTAACTGTGTTATTTTTTATTACTACACTATATATTTTCTATTTCATATACAATACTATATAAGTAAGGTACAACAAATTAGTAATAAAGTAAAGCATCCAACCTGTAGAGGTTGAATTTCTTTCGCAGTAATGTGCTACAAATTACAATACATCATTGAAGTCGCCGCCGGCCAATACTTATAATTTAGCTAGAAATACTAATTCGTAAGTAGATTCCATGCCATTCATCTCACAAATATTAAAGTATCAAGGTTTCCAGGTTCCATCATTATTCATGCATAAATATTTTCCCAATCTGCAATATTCAATTGAGTGTTAATCATTTAACTCATTTATATCCTCAACATTAGAAAAACCCACTAAAGAAAAATATAGCAGTAGGCTTACATTGTACATTCTTCCGGCAGACAATCTCACAGCAAAGAGTTTTTGTGGAGTAGTATTTGAGGATTCGTTAGTCGACACTTGCCCTCCGCGCCTCAAGGAACGAGTTGAAACTGTAGAACGTACATGTCTTTTAAATATTACTTCAAAGGAAAAAAATGCTGCTTATTGAATGCATGAATGCATCCAGTTTTTCCAGTTACGGTAGAAAAAGCCTATATTAACTTATTACCATTATCGTATTGCATACCTTTTACTACATCCCGATTAATGGTAGATTTAGTTGGGGTTGAAGACTTTTGAGCTGGACTTGCAATGCTAAAGAATCCTCCATCAAAATTCTTTTCTGCAGTTTGTGAAACGGAATCATGTACAACTTCCGAATGAAGCACGTTAACAACATCAATTTTATCAACCAGTTGCCGCTTATCTGAAAATTAAAAATCAAAACTAGTCAGAAAAATGAAAAGTATCACATTTCCGAAACCGTTTGTTAATTCTACCTCTTACCTGCCAATCGTTGTTTGAACTCCTTGAACTTAGAAGTAACTGGCTTTTTAGGTGCATTGATTCTCGGCTTACTCTGGTTTGTAATTTTCTTCACATTTTCCGTGTTTTCTTTACTTTTCTCTTCCTGCGAAACCCAATTGCTTTCGAAGAGTTTTTGAAAATTCATAAACTTCTCCTGAACTTGTTCAACCTGCAAACAGATCAGATTAGTAATACAAATTATTAATATAAATTAGTAATATAATGTAATATAATTGATTATATCTATGGTCAAGTGACTATAATATGGAAAATATTTGTATATATAGATGGTTACCGAAATTGAGGCCACGTCCCACCAGCCTTCCAAATCACATGGCAAAATGGGCTTGGGGTTACCTTCTTTGCACAAATAGTAAAACAACAG
The DNA here is from genome assembly GCA_019776145.1 of Harlomillsia oculata. NCBI lineage: Eukaryota > Metazoa > Arthropoda > Collembola > Entomobryomorpha > Oncopoduridae > Harlomillsia > Harlomillsia oculata. The sequence continues at coordinate 53,166 of JABASF010000107.1, read as the reverse complement.
CTCACCAAACTGAGGAAGCTTAGAATTAACCAACAAATTGGCTTTCCCAACAGTACTCAATATGTCCCCACGAATAGTTTCTGGTATATCAGTTCCCTGCTCAGCTTCAACTATCTCAGTCCACCGGACTGCAGAATCACGTAGCGACGTGCCGGTGGTCGATAAAAGCCCCCTGTTAAAATGAAAATTACAAATATTGATTTAATATTCGAATTAGAAGAACTTCATTGAATGTTTAAATATAAATTTACTTACGTAAATTTAAGGTAAAAGTCGTCCATTCCTTTTGGCTTGAACTTTCTAGCCTGTTCAGGAGGCTCCGTTTTGACAACACAAGCATCATCGGAGGTTGTCAAGTTTTTAATTTCACCTTGCTCAGTATGTATTGCTGTTGTAGTTTGTACTTGCTGCGGTTTCTCGACGACATCCGTAGGTGCTACTGTTGGCACAGCCGCCACCGCTACATATATTTAAAAATGGAATTATATAATATGAATAACCAATAATAAATAATTACTAAACTGGTTTTTCGAATAAACGACTTACCATTTTCGGTTTGTTGGTTACGTGGTTTAACTGTCAACTGCTTCATCTGAGCAATAGTACCGTGAATATCGGCGCTCTTAGTTCTTTCAAAGGTATTGGGTTTTGTTGCAGATACACTCGACTTAGCTGTATGTACAGTAGCCAAGCGAACATTTGCGCTAATAGATCTTACAATGCCAGTGGATTTTGATGCCGAGGCATTAGGCTTTGCTGGAGGTTCAGCAGCCTTGTTCATTGCACGAGTAATTCGGCGATTATCCATAACAGCACTTACAGCATTTTTCGGTGGCACCCATCCCGGTTTTGGCTTCGGCAGGCTTCCAGGTGCTGCTGCAACCTACAACAGTCATTCAAGTCAATATTCCAACTATTCAAATTAGACAATTTTGAAAAATGCAAATTCACGGTCACCTTGAAAGCTGGTTTGGCCTGGGATTTAAGCAGTGCTTCCTTCGCCTGCTTTTCTTCTTTCCACTTGTATAATTTTTCTAATCGAACAGGACCGAGCTTCTGTTTGGATTTTTCATCCTTCTTCTCACCATTATTAATCAAAGTCTTCATTTCAAAAGCTAATGCGACTATTTCCCTATTTCCCATAGAGATTTGATTTCTTCTGGTTTTGCGGTGTACCTTCAAGTCTGCTGTTCTCGCTTCTTGCTTTTTTTTAACTAAGCCACCAGTACCAAATTTCGTTTTTGAAATTGCAGTTTCAATATGACTGTAATAAATGAAAATGTCCATTTCAATTAGTATAATAAGCATTGAAAATACAAGTTCACAAAAGTCTTCACGAAACGAAACATAAAATAGTCATAAAAACTACCTATACAACTACACATTTAGAATGAAAGCAAATATTAAATGCATTCAACGAACCTCGGATGGGAGGTTTTTACTTCAGGCTTTTTGGAAGCAATTTTAGGCATGCTGAAATGTTTCACATTTACCACTTTTGCTTCTACGACAGATGCAGATGACGTCGAAGCCTTACGATAAGGTCCCATCCAGTCTAAATTATTAGTCTGCATTGTTTGAGTCCCTAAAAAAACAAAAAATTGTTACAACCAGTGACTAAACACCTACCCTTTTGTTTGACCTTCGACCTTATATGAACTACTGTCAATTCTCTATTTACCCGTTAACAATTTTTCAAACGACAGAGTCTGTGATTAAATGTATACAAAAGTTTGAAAATAAAAAAAAGACGTAAAATTATACTCACCTTGTACACCGTACTTCAATAATGTGTAGTAGTGAAATATTCAGTTCACTTTACTAATAAAATATTATTTTTTTAAAAATAGAGTCAAGAAATACAGACTCAAAAATGGTGAACGTGAAATGTCCGTTAATTCCTTCCCTTTGCTGAGCTGTGAAAGACGAATATATGAGACGAGTTGTTCGGTTGTTGCCTGTTCCCTCCTCGTTCCAAGACTAGCCGGTCCGTTTGCGCGCCTTTTCCCTTTGCCTTGTTAATATTCTTTTCTGTTTTTTGTCCTTTTGCTGGTACTCTGCTGCTGCTACGCTCAATAATGCTCAATGGCCTCAAAGTGTGCTTCTGTGGATTCTGGGCTGAGTTCTGAATTGGATGAATGAGTTGAATGATGAATGGTATACGAATACCTAATACGAATGTCTACTATTATTTAATTTCTGGATAAATCTTTTCTTTACCTTTTCGTCTGTACTCCGTACTTCAACACCTCACCAACAACCAAGCGCAAGCGAGCATGTCAGTATGACATGGAGGCGATAGAAGAATGGGATGGAAACTGGAACAAAATGAATTGAACTCTGAACTGATTAGTGATTAACGAACGACGACGACGACAGTCGACAACAACAACGCGACACGCGACGGTTATTTTCTTCCCCTTTTTGTCCTGTTGCTTGTTGCTCTGAGTTGCTTTCTGTTTTACACACAGCTTTCAGGTTGCCCTTGGTTGCGGTTGTCTGCTGCGTTGCCTTAGCATTCCACTTGGATTTAATCATTTTTTTTGTTTATCCTAGTGTTTCATCATCGTGTGATTTTTAAAATAAATAGTTGATGACTCTGTAACATTACCAGTTATTTTGTAATGTATACATGTTACCCGACGCGACAGTAACATATTTTATACATTTAAGAAATTGATATTATGTAATTTAATTATAGTGACACCTGACATCCATTGACGTGACAATTGATGATGATATGATGATGTGTAGTTTATGATGAAGTAAATAAGACTACCGCTTCTTGTAATAAAGTTATATTAGTAATTTTTTGATAATGATAAGATGATAACTGATCTCATCAGTGATCGTGATCACTAAAAATTACTAAATCGTCAGAAAAAGCGTGCGTATATTATAATAATCATATTCTTTATTCCACGTCATAATATAGTGTACACTCTAAAGTTTGCTTTCACAGGATCTCGTAGGGTACTTGTATTATTTAAACTATATTAATATTTGTGTTCACTGTTCACTTTACACTACATGTTTTTAGTTTGGTTGTAGTTAGTCCTTGTGTATGGAATATCATCTGTAGAAGGTGAGTTAGAGGAGGTTTTAAAGGGGTTGGGTTTTTATGAAATGTTAGGCTGATCCACAATAATAATATGAATATGATTCGTTTTGATGAGTAAATATTTATAAATGGTAACATTAATAATATAATCGATCATAGCATTCGTTTCGAGTTACACCTTGGCAAATGAATGCCATTGGTTTTTTTACGTAAATATTGTTGTATAAATTAATTGGCCTCTCAGCTTTGTTTGTCCCAATCCCAATGACACATCCATCGAATAGATTCGAAAAGAAGACAGAAGCCGACGCAAAGATACACTGTATTTGAGAAAGCAGTTCTCAAGTGCATGGTTGATCCTTCAGAGGTCACAGGGCCTGATTGCAGTCCTCTTCCATGATGCAGTGAAGCAGGATTTTCTCCTATAGGTGATAATTTATAGAAAGGAAGATAGGATTAAATGAAATGTTAGGTATAAATACAATTTGAAAAAGAAAATAATTGTGACTTGTGATTGTGACATTGTAGGATGAAAGATATAAAGTTTGTGAAAGATTAGCACTGACCACTAAGGACATGAAGTGCGACAGTGGCTGCTCCGACATTGGGCAATGAGCAAGTGTAGTTTCCCCCATCGGATTTATGGACTGTTGAAAATGTTGCAGTCTCCACGATGGCAGACCCGTCAATTTTCCCCTGGAAAGCAGTCACATTCAGATTCAATTATCCTAGCATGGAGAAAATAGAACGAAGCAAATAGGAGGACAGAGGACAAGTGGACAAGCCATCATAAGTGCATTTTTGAATGCTGCTAAGTTGATTATTGTTAGTATAACTGCATGATAGGATACATACATGGAAGACGATGAGTTTGGAAGGATCTCTCTTGTCAATTGCTTCTCCATTTTTTGCCCAGAGAATTTTGTCCAGATTTTCCGTCTGTGTGTATTGCACTACACAGCGCAACTGTACTTGGCTTCCCTCCCACACGAACATGTTCTCCTCGGTTGTGTCCATTCTATTGCCAAAAAATAAACTGTAGTCAATTTCATTCATCCTATACTTGCACTCTTTTTTCCTTTCACCGAAATGGTTTTCTTGCTGTTTGACCGAAGGAGAGTTGAGTTCCAACTTCAATCAACTTGAAATTTGAATGGATCATGGAACCAACCTTATCTCTTACGTTTACGAGAGTCTCTCTGCGTTATCTCCCTCGAATGTGTTTTGCAATTTCATTCACTTTAAAAACCAACTTTTGAAGAAGTGTATATACTGCTAGGTTGACTCACTCCGTGCAGTTTTGTGAGTGTATACCAGTAAGTAAAGTCAAAATTCGGGAATATTTCCGTATTGTCAAATATATATATTTTCATCTTTTTCTAACACAGGCTACCACTGGTTTCCAAAGTTTTCTTGAATTTGTATTTTAAGCAGAATCGCTTTTCAGTCATCAAGTCATCATCGTCATCCTTGTATCACGGCTGGCCAAGACAAAAGAACGACATCGACGAACGCAAAGAAGAGAGAAGACGAAAGAAGAAATAAGTGGTGTATCGGTATCGCGAATCGCGAATCACGGGGTACTATAATAATATCGTCGTATATATAAGAGACAAAAAGTTCGAACTGACCGGATGGTTGGAACGAGGACGTTGAGTTGGATCCGGTAGGCGAGCTTGGGTTCCGTACTGATTTGGCACTCGTAGAATCCCGCATCTCTTGGTTGTACATACTTGATCTGCAAAGTCCAAGATTCTCCCAAGGGAAGCACTTGGAACCGTTCGTCCGCTATGAAAGTGAATCGGTCCACCGTCACAATGTGCGCGTCACTCTTCCGAATCCACGAAACCTTTCCAATTGACAACACAATTAATTCCCTTCACTCAATTTACTCACAACTCTTCCTTCACTTCTGTTCTCTCCGACTACTTTTGCCTTCCTGTTCCTTCCTTCCGTTGCACCTCTTTTCAACTTTACTCAAGCCAAGCTTTAAACGAAAGCTGTGCAACTAAACTTGTTCGTAAATTGAAAAATTGAAACCAACTTTGTAACTTGAAAATTGTAATTCAATCAACCACAATTAAAACGGCTTTACGCTATTCATAGAATGCACAATGGGTGAAACAAAATGTCAAAAAGGAAAGAAAGTGTATACTACTCTTAGTCTGACGGTATTAAAATACTTTCAACGTAGTACATATTATTATTATATCTTTGTAATGCGAAACTGGTATTCTCGCTGAACTAAACTGCGTTTTCTAAAGTAAAGTGTACATTTGCATGTGCAAAGCGACGCTTTAGCAAGCTAAAAATTATTCTTTTGACATGATCAAAGTTGTAATCAAAATATTTCATAATTCATTTCCATAAATTAGGTCATTGTGATTGTGTTAATCGTGCCAAAACCCAAATTAACAGAGTTATTAACACCTTCCACCCCTTGGTTCCATTGAAAATCAAAGAAAAGAGAAAAAGAAAATGTAAAAGATCTATAAACATGAAAACCTTGGAGAGCATGCATCATTCTTTACGTTGTGAATTGTATGTACCTATATGGTAGGTTTGCCGTCCAAGACCAAAAACGACCCACGGGGTCAAAAAAAGTTGAAATGTGCTATGAAAGCATGCAAATGCACATAGACATTAAGCTTCGAGTCAAATATCTCTTTCTCACGCAATCTTGCACATTGTGTAACATAAGAACATAGTAAATATAACAAGAACTGTGCATTCATTACAAAATCTATTCGCAATTCAATGCATTTGGGAAACATAACCAACAGGCTACTGGCATAATGATTTGTGAACAAATGACTACAATGCGCATTGCAGCAACGGTTCACTTGAAGATTCCATAGTTGGTATTACATCATATTTTGTATTCAAACGGGCAACTAAATTAAAAGTCTAACAAAGATTGTTGAAATTCAAACGTTTTTGATCTGTTGATCCATATAAATATTAAGAATTTTTGCGGAGGGTTAAAGAAATGACTGTAGTAACAGAAGTCAAAAGTCAGTGTCAATGCGTTGCTTGATCAAATTTCAAAGGAATATTATCTTGGAAGGAAAAGAGAAGAAAGAACCAACTTTTGGAGACTCTGAGAAAATAAATTACCAAGCTAGTAGTATTCTTTATAATATGTATGACGAGAGCATATGGGATTTCTGTGCGGATGAGATTGAGGTCAGAATGATAATCTAATTGATAAATGCATGCATACAGATAGTCATGCATCATGTTCATTTCTCTGCGGGAGAGAGAGTTTAAGCCTTCTCCAGCCGAGCTTCAATTCCAGGCAAGCTTGAGACTCCAGCACAAGCCGAAGAGCGTGCAGAGAAAGTGGAAAAGTACTCCTCGTCGTCATCATTCGTGGTTTCATTCAACTCCGCGTACGTACTCGAATCTCCGTTGCAATGCATGCAGAACATACATGAGTAAAGCATTTCAGTGTGCTGTTCCCTTTCTTCCTTAGAGTCTCAGTTTGCTTTCGCTTTCGTAGTAAAAGCGAAAGTTGATGTGGACCCTGGAAATCTTCTCGGTCAACTACGTCAGTGGGACTTATGGAAAAGGTTTCAGCACAACGGTGGGCCATTTCGGGAATTGCTCATAGTTTCATAGGGGACGAACGAACGACCCATTAGATCAACCAGGTTCCTATGAAACCAATAATATTAAGGATAACTATCCGCCCCATCCTTCCCTTATTGGTCATTGTCGCTCAACTCCCACTACCAAATCATCATCATGTGAATGTGAGCAGTAGCAGTATATGCTGTCTATGTGTATGTTACGTGGCTTTCCATTCCAATCCTTGACTATTGTCTCTCTTTCACCAACGTAGTTACATCAAAGTATTACACAATATCCTCGTCATTTTATGTCTGAAATTCACAACGCTGATTTTCAGCTTTATTGCAAATTTCCAGTTTCCTTACTAACCGAGTTTAGTTTTCGTTCATCGATAGGATACAACAATCTATAATCCTGTCTTACTTGGTCAACTTGGTACAGTTGTTTTAGGTTTGGTTTGCTACTACTAACATTATTATATTAGACATCATTATTATTATCAAACATATAGCATACCAAGATCAGACCAATTAAAAATTTGTAACTATCATACAAACAAACAAGGGTGTACTCTCGTATAAGGATTTCCTGATGTCACGCTATCAAGGAAAAGTAGGGACTTTGTAACTTTAAACGGTTATATTATTGTGACTATTGTGAAATACTGGAAGGAAATGTTGGTTGCTCAAAGCTTAATTCTGCCCGTATTGAATGCAGTAAAACAGTGTTTTCACCCCGTGGTTACAAAGGCAGGTATTAATATCGCTTCGCTCCTAGCCATTTTGGCATTAACCAAATAACGACTGCTCCATGTCATGGCACTAATACCACAAACACTGAAATCTAGTGAAACTCAAGCTGAAATCGTAAGTCGTAAAAACACATTTTCCATGTCGATTTTAATGGTGGCATTTTCGTGTGGCTGCACATGAAGGGATGATGATGACTGCGGTTTTCATGCTCGCAAAAGTTGCACTTTGCACATTTTTGGCGATTCAAGCGTTCAGGGAGACAGACTGTATAAAAGCTGTCTATTTCATTTTGGACGGTTTGCTCCTGTTTTCATGCGCAGGCAAACGTCAGGTAGCTCTGACGGAATGAAAATTTGAAACTAATAATTTCAATCCAAATTTTGCTTTCACTTCACTTGTCATTTCGCATTCCAAAGACGTCAAGCTGTCCAACGTTTGAAATGTCAATTTGTACTTTGATTTTTGAAACACATAAAGCTCACGATGCTATCATGAAGAAACTGTATGCATAAGCTAAAGGGTTTGATTATTGGATCATTATACACGCACGCTCGACAATATGGAAATTGGAAAGTATAATACAGACAACTGAAGACGTAATTTGAAAATATCATTTTAGAATAACGATTCGCATCTGTTTATAAGAAATGTAATACATGTGCACATTGCCCCTTTTGAGATGAGATCTCATTCGAGAAAAAAGTGGAAACGGATGGAAAGTTTGGTATGTAAGGAATTTCATTTCTTATATTTCAGGTTTGTTTGCCTTTCAAACCTGATGACTTTCTGGTCCAGTGGAATAAATTGAGGAGGTGGAGGAAAGGAACAGGAATAAAAGAATGCGTTTGACCCTTTGACTTTTCTATTCCACTTGGACCTTCCAAATGTGTTTGACTTTCTTTTCTAACTTTCTCGTTTTCCCCATTTTTCGTTTTCTATTGTTACCTCTTGGGAAAAGACGAAGGAAGTGAGCTTGCTGAAATCCGGGAAGAACAACTGGACCCACCATTTGCTATCACAGAAACCCACAACCTGCACTGCGGTTCTGAGGTCGTGTCTCCATTTGGAATTTGTGTGAGGTGAAGAGTCTCACGGCATCTCATCGTGTCCAAATGCGATTTACCACAGACAACGTGAGCGAATTCCAATAGAATTTTCACTAACGGTCAACTCGCTCAGGAAAATGGATGTATGTCTAAATCCAGTTAGAGGAATGATGATGGAGTAAAAAATCATGCTGAGTCCAGCTGTCACTCTTCATTTCCTCTTGAAACTCCGTGAGCCACGGAGAAGGCGGGATCCCGGCTCAAATTGACAAAAATCAATAGACATTGCATATGCATGCTTGTCACTCGAGCAAGATGCACAATTTATCCTCTAGGCAAGAAACCTTTTTTCCAATGCCGCCTTCACATTGTCAAGTGGATGTTGTCTCATGTCCCCCATTTCGAGGAAGTGCCTTGTTTTTTCCCACTTCCATGTCTTGTCACTCCGATGTCGCGTCTTTTGTCTTTGTCTCTCCACGGAATCGACACTTCTCTGTGCGAATTCATGGTTGTGATTGAGACATTTATCTAGAAGCCAAACTTTGTCGTTGTCTTCCACTTACGCTTTTCTATTCCTTCTGTCCTACTTACGTTTCAGTTTCTACACTACAGTCCCATGTTAAAGCACCACATATTTCGTTATTCCTTTTACGTTACCAAATCTTTTCATGACATGTCTATAGCACACTTGCAAATTTGAAAAATAGCCATCGACAGACAACACCACCGCACAAAATCTTATCCTCTTTCTTTCAGCTCTGTTCTTCCAAACGTCAAGCTACCCCTTTTTTATTACATAAAATATAGTATACCTGCCTAGTCGTTAAAACTCCTACCCACCTACCCGGTATCTTTCATTTTTGAGAAATATCTTCAAATGTATAAAATTCAAAGTGACATGGGCAATTGTTACCTCCTTCTATTTAATATTGACATAGCTTTGAAATATATGTTGGAAATCATTGAACTACCAATGCTAATCGCTCAACATCGCCTACATCAACATGTTTAACATTTCGCAAATACTATTTGTCATCAAACAAGCAGACAAACACAAGTAAATAAATAAATGAAATGGGCTGAATCCTGCTGATTCATAATTGATGTATCCTGTAAAACGCTATCAACAGAATTATTCGTTTCATTCAGCTTTTTTCCAAATGGAATGACAGTGTATAGTCTCGGGAACAATAGTTTGTTGTCTATTAGCCTTCATGATGTAACGGAAAGCGCGCTAGCTATATAGGTAGGCAGTTTAACAATTACGGTATTGGTACGACTTAGAAATTGGAAAAGGTCAATAATCGAAACACATCATGTCTGGAAGAGATGCATTAATAAACTTTCAATTACTATTATGGAACATGAAAAAGAATTTTGTTTGGAAAAAGTCTCGTATGGAATCCAAAAGTTATCGAGCAATTTACTATAATGTAACGAGCAAAACAAAAGTAAAGATTGAGCAATTGGAGTGCAATAGGCTTTTGTGGTACGACACAGTAAATAAAACTCTCCAAGATGAGCATTCCACATTCCATTAGCACAAGTACAACGATGGAGTAAGTGAAGGTTGTTGTAATGCTGCAATAGTAATTAGTTTGGAAGGACTCTATCACGAAAATATGTCGTAGTCATCACGGTTCCGTTGAATGGGCAGAGGGGTTAGAAAGAAAGTGTATAAGTGAACAGCAAGGAAGCAATTGAGGGCAATCCTCATGGACATGGACATGCTACGGTGAAGTGGACTTTCGGCCATGCACGGCAGTTCAAATAAAACAGTATAGTACAGTGCATGTTCAATTGTGCGGGATTGCATCGGAGAAAGGACAACTCGAAGGAAGCGTTGAAAGGAGTACACACGCAAGAAAAGCACTAACAGATTTGTTTCCAAGTTGCTTCACGAAGCATGGCAGGTAAGCATGAGTTCCCACGTGGCTTGAGATATTCTCATGGTTCCGCTCCAGGTCAAAGTATGGTCCCGGGTACAAGCCCGTCAACTCCGGTCGTTCTGAAGAGCCAATAAAAACAAATAGCATAGTTAAAAACGCAATAATAATCTTTGTCACTCTAGCAGCTAAACGTAAAAATACACTTTTGCACTTTTGCACTTTTGCACTTTTTCACCTTGGCAAACGTAATATTCCTTCATGTCATTATTTTCCTTTTGGTGTATAATTTCCAAAACGTTAAACGATACTGTACACAATTATATACTATAATTCTCATTTAAATTATATCATGAATGCAACTCTGCAATTTATTATTATTATTATATGTAGTTAGGTGTTATTAGTTTGCAGATTCAGATGTGAAAGCAAACTTAGAAAGCACAATCTTAAACCAAACCCGATACTTCAGAGGAAATCCTAAAACGCAGTTTTTTTCTGCCTATGGTTTCGACTTTGAAACGTGACCAACAATTTGGGACGCAACAGCTCACCGACGCCATATATTCTTAAAGAAGTCAGTTTCACTTCCTGGCAACTGCAAACTTTTTTGCTTCTGCAAACAACTCCTATTCGTTTTGACGTCATGAGTCAAAAAGTGCCGTTGGACAAGTGAGAAAGACCATTGTTTGCGTCTCAACTTATTGTCATTATAGAATCGCTTGCAGCCACTTTGTTCACTTCTTCGTTTACTTTCGTTTTTTTTGGCTTCTACTGTCTCATCCCGACTCGATTATTGATCCTGCCCATGACCAGAAAGAGCAAACGATGTGAAGAGCAAATGCGACCGTTTTTAAGTCTCAGTCTCAGTAGCAGAATGGCCCAAAGGCTGAACTGGACATTTGAAAAGCGCCTATCTCTGGAAGTGGGCACATTTCACTTTGCACCGAGTAGGCAGAGTAAGAATTGCCCTGCTTTTCTTTTCCTCCAAGGGAACAAAACTTGTTCGTTCTTCCAAAATCGTATGGTATATATTGCAAGCGAAAAGGACGAAAACCACTTCGACCCATTTTTCCTCCCCCTGTCGAATCTTTCGTGGACAAACTCTTTCCTCCATGTTCGATTCACAGTTGCTTATAAAACGTACAAGTGAAAAGACAGATTGGCCCAAGGAAAATTTTTTGCACGCAAAGGAAAAGCACTGGTGTGTCCGAGAACGATCGGCAATGTCATTATTTTTGCTCTTTCCGGGCAGCAGCCGGGTGCTTGCAGAAAGCCAAAGTGTTCAAAGTGTACAAACATAAATTAGATCTACAATTCAATATATTGACGAAGGCGGAGGAAAAGTTAGGTTGAAGGAGCAGCTGTCACCCGCATTTACATTGGAGTGTGTCAAGTTTGCAGACGAACCAAAAGGAAGTGGAAGGGACCGTGTGGAAGGAAGGAAAAAATCTGGAAGTCCAACCCTCCTGATTTGTTTGAGAGGCCAAAGTAGAAGGAAAGCCTGATTTCTTTCCTTGCATGCCCTGGATTTGGTCCGAGTTGAGCGCGTCTTTGGATGATTTCTTAGCCAACTTCCTCTCACCGTCCGCAACTCAGACAGACGGAGTGACTTTTCAAAAAAATTATTTAAACCCTTTTCCTTCTTATTTTCTCCTTCACGTTCTACTCTTTTCCCTTCATTCGTCTATGTGCAGTAGGAAAATAAAATCCTTAACTTTTTCAGTCAAGCTGTAAGAAACTTTTTTCCACTTCTTCCACCAGATTTTCTTCTATTCCCTTTACGTTTCCTCAGTTTTTTTTCCATTTTTTCTTTCTTTCTTACCTCCCCCTTCACGTTCACAAAACCTTTTCATTCCATAATAAAAAACCAAAGAAACCGTTTCTTTATCGCTTCCCTACTATTCAATTTGAGCCTTTCGCAAATTCAACTGAGAGAATCCTACAAATTGCTCCGTTTACCAAACAAATTTTAGTCGACAGAATGTCGGAGTGAGAGAAATTTCAGCTTTTGCGGCCATTGCGGCTGCGGCCTTGAGACATTTCCTTCAAAATTCTTGTAAATTTTCCCTTTCCGGTACTAAAGTAATTTGATCTGCGTTCCTTCGACTTGTAAACAGTGATTTTAAAGCATAAATTACAATACTTAATCCGACACATTTGTGGACTTTAATCATACTACAATTTGCCACGAGGAATGAAAACAGTTATTCCCCCAGGTATTTAAAGTAACTATTCATACTCAGGATCATAAAACTGGGTTGGAACTGTCCAAGGCTATCCATCTTTCATGAAGTGTAAATGAACAGGTGCTAGGGGAGGAATGATTTCGCTTTAGTTATAAATTGAAAAAGTAGGCATGTTCAAACCCATTATATTTCTCACAAAAAAATCCATAGTACAAGCAAAAGGCTGGCGCCGTATATACATCAGCTCAATTGTATTACCATTTTTTCTGTGCTATGCTAATATATTACTACAACAGAAAGTTCTTAATTTCAGTCGTACTTGAATAATTACGTAAATATAATCACGATATCGAGGTTGGCAAATCTAAAATTCTGCTTCACCTCATTCATTGGTGTTTGTTTCACTTTTTGATTTTATACAAATTGAGCTGTATGAATTGCTTCCATTTATTACTGAATGCCATGACAGTGACTTGAGCAGCATAAACATAATGTATGTACTTAAATCCGGATTATATTGCAGAGGATCATTGCAACATCATTTAGGAACAAGAGGGGGCGAATGGCGAAGGGGTTTCGTGACGGGTTCACTTCCTGATGTCATGTGAAATGTATGGCTTCCTCAACTTCCTCTGCTTCTCTCGACTGGTTATTTGGGATGCCTCCGGCCAAGAGAAGTGCATCTTCCAAAAAAGCAGCTATTCTGCTCCCGGGACTGCTCCGGCTAGGTCTGGAAATCCAGAGCCGTAACTCACCAAGGGCAAAGTGACAGGGAGCTAAATGGCTTGCTCGAAAATTAGGACAACATGTCATAAGGTTAATTTGCCCATTGAAATATGCACTTCCCATCTGCCGTCCCATTAGTAGCTCTCCACTTTTCTCGCATTTATTTCTCACTCAAACCATCATTATTTGCAGACTCAAGTTTCTAGAGCTGTCTCTACTCTTTGCGACCCGTAACGTCAATTCTTCAGTTCCACTTTGACACTCAAGTCAGACACGTTTGCCTTGTATTTATAACTGAGATGTGTTTAGACAAAAAAATCACTCAATGTCTTACTCAGCGTGATTGCTCACAACTTTGGCTCGTTTACGAGATAGCACAAATATTTTTATGATTCTTCCCGCTTCCTCCTTGATTTACGACGAAGACTGTCACAAACCACAGAAAAATGTGGAACTGCTAAAAAAATTCTGGGTACGGAGAGCAAAAAGGGAATCCAGGATTTTCGGTAGGGGAAGTCGTGAGTGCAACAGTGCACTTTCTTCTTTCCTTGCCTTGTTGGGTTATGGTTACCCTCATCTCTTGGAATTGGCGTATGACTATGCTCTGCGGGTAAAGTGTGGTGGAAATCGTGCTTTAAAATGTGGATCACAGAATCTCCAGAGCTTTTTTGTAGATCAGTAGGATCTGTGGAGCTATAAAAACAAGAATGTAACCATGTTTGACACCGAATAAATGTTCATTCAAAACTTTTGGAAATACAAGTAGTTCGTTTACAGAAATGTGACTGAATCGTTGAATATCCAGTAGTTTTTGCGACTCGCCCATTACAATCAATCTAATCCCTGTCTCCAGTGGTAGTATGGAGTGACCTCACAAACAGGATCTTTGGTTAAGATAACAAGTGCTTTGTTAGCACGGGCGCTTTTTATCATAGAAACAACAGCGACCGATTTGTCCTTAGGTTGACCAGGTAAAGCATTGAGGTCGTGCAGAGCACTGGAGAAGGACTATCTCACTCGGATCTTGGAACGAACCAAATTACAAGCTCTGCGGAGAAAAACGGGGAAAAATGTATGACATAATAATAACGTTGCGTTTCACCAGCCGGATCTCTCGACAGCTTTGCATGCCTGGAGAGCAGACGACGCAGTACACATTTCTCTGGCGCAATCCTTTCTCTGTGTAAATATGCAATCCATAATCGCGTTTCATGCCAAATCTTAACACATAAGCAATCAAACCTAAGCTAAAAAATATTCATATTCATTCCTTCCTGTCTAATGTCAAAGAAATAGCCCTTTTCGCTTGCATTTTTCTTTTGTGTTTTGGAAAATGGCACGAATTCCAACAAAAATCCATGACATTCAGATTCAGTACATTAAATGAAGTACGTAATGGGTGAGTGCCATAGTGCCATTCCAACTTAGGACTGCATAAGAGCATTTTGGCTCTGGACACAATAGCTTCGTTCTTTCTGACGTGACAGATGAGCACGGCGGGCGGACATGGACATGGTTATAGAATAGAAAGTGGAATGAGAAGAAAGAAAAAAGCGCTTTGTTCCCAGGGAAATGTTGCGGAGAGTGTGAATCGCTAGCATTTTGAAGATTGACCATTATTGATTATTAACGAGGAGATCAGACTGTGGGAGACAAAGGTCTTTTGCCTTTATCGGCTTGTTACGGCCAATAAATCCTGCCAATGACAAGCGAATGGTCCCAGTTCAAAGTCCAATGTCCACTCCTCTCTAAAACATATCCCCGACAAAAAAATGGGTCTGAAAGTCTATTACGCATTTGGTGGATGACCTGGAATGGTTCACAAAGTCTTACATGTACTACGACTATATGCATTCGATACGGTCTTATGATCTATAAGGCAAGGCATTCGACGAGATTCTAAAGTGTAACGTTGTAGCTTTTATCGCTTTTGTTAGTAGTCTTAAAGGAAAGAAGAAAAGATTGTTCAGAAAGCAATGAGCAAAAGAACTCAGTCAAAATGAGAGAAAGTTTGAGCATTCTCAATGATGACGCGAAGATGACCTGTCTCAAATCACAAAAAATTGACATCGTTTCAGAATTATAGTTTACTGTAGCATCGTTAACACCATTCCTGTACGTACACATCCATAAGCAACAAACGCTTCAATTTTTTATTGCGTGTCTGGTTCCGAAATCCATTCCATTTTAAGTGAAACAATGTATTCTGTCACGACAATTTTTATTTTTATTTGGTTTAAACAAAAAAATACCTCAAAATGTGAGTAGTTTGTTTGGGAGTTTTCATAAAGTTTTTCCTTTGCCATGCTAACCAACAAGGAACAAGTGTAAGCCAGCGATAATGTGCGGTTGTTTTTAGAAGTAGCATAATGAGCGGCATTACACCCTCAGTGAAAGACAGAAAGTATGATAAACTAAACAATGAGTTCATAAATACAGTGTCCTTTGTAGTTTCGAGTTTTGGCTGAGTGCCTCCGCCATAGATTAGAACAATATAATTTTGCCGGTTTATTTCTCTAGTTTCTGAAGGAATAAAAGTGAACAAAGTGTACGAAATGTGACATTAGCCATCCTGCTATTCAAACAGTGTTTATCTATTCCACAGCTTAAACCAACAATAAAGCCTCTTTGCTCGTTCTTGTTCATCATCTAGTAAATGAAGAAAAGCCTGAGACTTCTGCTTGCTTATGCCCCATATTTGAATATGAGAAGAAAGTTTTGAGTACAAAAACGACCGGGTTTGTTTCGACGAGCGAGCGACTCAAATTTGGTCAGCTTGCTTTGCTATACTATATATATACAGAAAGGAAAAAAGGAAGATTTTGGCACTTGGCAGTGTGTGCCTTCGCCTTACGCTTACCGTGGCCATTATTCTGATGATGGTCGTCAGACTCATAACCACAATAGGAAATGGGAATGGCAAAGATGAGGAAAGTCCATGGTGGATAATAATAATGAGACGAGGCTCTCATCTTTTTCTCTGTGATGCTTCTCCCTTCGGCCGCTCGCAAATCAGAGTCCTTTTATCTCTCTTCACAACTAGTCGTACGTACACAGAAGAAAAAAAGCATTCAGAACAGTACAGTGCGCTATACTTTCGCACTGGAAAAATCCTCAGTTGTCCAAAGTCCAAAGGCCTTTTTGGCCTATATACGGTCTCCAGAGTAAAAAAAAGAGCTGAGCGGAATAATTATGCGTTCAAGTGCTCTTCGCTTGGGCTCAAGTGCGCTCTTTTTCACGCACATGTGTCACTGACTCCATCATAACAACAAATCCACTCGTATACATGAACACACACGCACTACACCATCACAAAGTATGAGTTCTCCATTGAGAATGCTCGAGAAACAAAAACGTTTGAGATAGTGTAGTCTTTCCTGGTAGAAGAATCAAGCCCACTCTTCTTTATTTTCCTCCTGTTGTTGTTCTTGTTGTGGTTATTTAAGGCGCTTTGGCAAATATAGAAAGTAAAAATGAGTCTTGTCCCGTACAGTTGAACCGAAACGGAATCCAATGTTACGCTTTTCTTATTCTTTGCTTGATGATGGCTTTGGTGGCGTGTGTGCTGAGAGAGGAAAATGTAGTTTACTGCTGTAGAAATGAGGATGGAGTGCAACTGTCGACTGTAATTAATCACCGCTATCCTCTCCGCTTATGGCTCTACTATCATTATCATTATGCTTAATGGTCCTGAGGAACAATCCCACCAAAAATTCACGCCTTTGCATTTAGCCCATAGTCCGCACGTTCTCACTGTCCTTTGGAAGTGGAAAACTGTGGGTGTTCCATGTAAGGTGATTTCCACAAGATTGGAGATTGCCAGGTATCCGTATGTACCCAAGGGTTCTTCAGAAGAGGGTATAGAAATGAATAGTTGAACGAAGAGAAGGAGTTGCAATGTGGTTGGGTGAGTCGTCGTAGGCTTCTTTCGGGACAAGTGATGAAAGGAGTACCAAGTGAAAATGGGTGAAAGGGGAAATGCAAACCTACTGGCCCGCTTTGTAAAAATGTTCAGTATGTGGAGAAGAGTAGATTTTGCCCCGTATTTCACAATGTGACTGGAAAGGAACGTATTGAAAAGCGGGTCTGTTGAGCCTGGAATGGGCAGCTGCTAAACGGCACTTCATTCACGTTCGTTCCAGCTGAATTCCTAGGGACGACCTCCTTTTTCTTCTTCTATTCCCGTCTTTTGTCTTTTTAATAGCCACGGCCAGTCTGAGCAACTTTGCGAAGTCAACTTCACGTTTCACTCGCACACATTTCCCACTTTCCTTCCTTCTTTATCGTTTTCGTTTTCACTTGCTTTGGATTGAGAGATGCTTGTGCACTTGCTGCTGCACTCACCTTCACTTCCGGCTACTTGAGAAATGGACTATTCCTATGCTTCCAGCGTGCACACCATCAGAGTTCACTCATGTTCACCATTGCACATTTTCCGTTTCTCACAATGAGACGCAATACCACAACCAAGTGTGGGGAATCACGCCAGATCTCAAATCTCATAAAGAACCCTGTGCTCAGATAATTCACTGGAGAAAGTGAGAGAAACCACTGCCACTCAGAAAGTCACCTTCACACAAATCCTCATAAAATAGGCTCGGAAGCAACTGAACAGGTTTTTCTCATAGATAAATCCCGCAACACAATGAAAGTCACACGATGCAGATCCAAATGGAATAGCTAAGTTCCAAAAGCTAAAGCTTCTTACTCCTTCAAAATGTTTTCGCACTCACTGGAAGCCGAGTGCATGCAATATCGCGGTAGACACACGAATTAAATGCTCTGTGTTGTTTCTCGAGTCACTGCGAGCTTCCTATTGCGAGTGGGCAACTACGAAACGTGAGATTTTGTGCTCGTAGTATCCCATCACCAAAAACCGGGTTTGACGCCTTCCACGGCCCCACTTTTGCTCCTGCGTGCCAACTGCCAGCTTCCACCCTAGACACAGGCAAAGGCACCTACAAAACCCAAGGCTTTTCTGCGGATCTTTCTTTCCTTTCCTTGTACATTCTTTCAATGCAAATCTCTCTCCTGTCCTGTCTACCTTTCCATGCAAAATCCTAAATCCTTTGTCCACTGACTCTTCTCCTTTTCCCCATACTTTTCTCTCCTCTGTAAATAAATGTGAGATTAGTCTATTCTTTCTCAAAGCAAAGTCTACATTATTATCACTGCAAGCCACTCACAAGCTGTGGCACATTATCAGTGTGCATTACCATCCTACATCCATAAAAAATGAAGTTTATGTCACTTCGTGCCTCTTCTCCTTTCATTTTCTTAGAGCCACTGCCAATCTCTAATGTATAAATAATGATAGTAAGATCAAACGCTTAGTTGTACATAGAGACAATTTATCGTTGGTCAGTTAACTTAGGTGAGAAATTTTGAGCTCTTGCTTCTGCGCTTACCGTTGCTCAGTAATTTTTTGAGGAAGTTAATACACTGTGGTATAACGCTCAACATTTGCATACCGATGCGTGAGCAGAAGACAAATTAGAAACGGCTAAATTCTGGGCGTCGCCTGAAATTATTATTAAGGTCGACACAGGGCCAAAAAATTCAATTTATAATTTCATGATACTTTAAAGTTCTATACTCAGCAGTTTAAGTACTGAAAGCGCCAAAAGAAGGAAACATTCAGTTTATTTATTAGAATTCAGACTTTTCCTTTAGACTTTTGCACGTCCAACTTGTAAGATTTATAGGTAAATTTGCAAGTGAAGTTGAGGCAATAAAACTAATTAAAATTAAAAACAACGTAGAGACAACATCATTGAAAATACGGAGTGAAAGATAAATTGTTCAAGTTTTGCCTGCTGTTAGTCTGGGTGAACATGAGGAAAGTTTCGAACTGGAATTGCAAAAAATATGGAATGTAATAGATTTATCGCTCAAGATTTCGTTACCGTGTCAAAGTCATAATTGTAGAGTTTTTAATACAATAAGACGAGGAATGGGAACGGTACTAATTAATTAATTAATCGCTACAGATGAACTAGATAAAGAATTTTTCTCGAAAAAGCAATGCCGACGACTGAGCGCCAGCCAACCATTTGGTGGAACGTAGTTAATTCTAATGGAGTATTCGTGTAATTAAGAAAGAAGGCGTAAAGAAATATTCATTCGCATGGAAAATCAACAGAAGACGTTTAATTCTCGTGAACAGTTCCCACTCGAAACTTTCTTAATTTCTTCCCTACGGTAAATTGGGCCCAGATTTAACTTTCTACGCATCCTTTACTTCTTTAGTCTTTTTCCATCCCACATTTCTCTACCTAGCGAAGCTTTTTTTTATCATAGAGTCTTTCAACTTTCAACGCTTCAAGTCCTGGCATGGCACGGCATGGCATCCAAGCGAGTTGAACCCTTGCACGCCCTCGTGAAACTCAATTAGCGCCTCAAGGCTTTTCAAAATCTTTTCCGCCTGGAATACGAAAGAAAAAGAAGTTTTATTACAAAAAATTCTTACCTGTATTTCTAGAAAAGCTGCTAACTTCGTCGTTTAATTTTTGACGTAGATGGTTCAACTCCAGCCCAGAGATCCGAAATATCAGAAGAGACTTGCTGACAGACGGTGCAATACCTATATACTTCAATAAACTAACTCAAGTTCTTCTATGTACAAGTTCAAAATTAATCTTGAAGTTTTTTCCACAGGATCGCCATTTCTCCATTATCACTTTTTTCATTGCCCTATTATTATTTATTATTCATCCGAATACAATTCCGGATATTAATATTTATATAATTCTTTTTAAAATTCATACGTAAAGGATTTAAACTTGTAAATCGCTTTGTTGTAAAGCACACAAGATTTGAATTGACCTTCCAAATCCAGGATAATTACATGAAAACACATTAGGTATAGATCGCAGCTTGGGAATTGAAATCAAGCTAATGAATAACGGCTAATGGGCACTAAATATGACGACTACAGGGGATACAAGTCAATGAAGTATTCAGTGGCTCGTGTTCGCGTTGGTAATACTACAACTCATTTCCGGTTGTTGTGTGCTGTGTCTCAAACGTCCGCATGCCACTGATGACCATTGAGAATATTAGCTGACAATGTATAAGATGTAACTTATTGCATTGTGGACATATGGACGCGTGTCTGCTGCCCTCCGGATGACATCCTCAACTGAAACCGCAATAAAATTCAGGAGAAAGGATGACGCGGCGTTTCTTCCCTCAACCCGACGTATCCTTTCAATGAAGCTCAACTGTCGAAACAGGGACTTCCACTGTCACCTCTGCCGCTGCTGTTGCGTGGGTTGTAGTAGTTGGGTAATAAGGATGATGAATGGTGAGTCAACATTAGGTAAATAGATCGACGTGACATCGGCTTTGTACGGAGGCAGCAGGGGGGATTAATCAAATACAATACAAGCCAACGCTCCACTTTCATTTCCCTTTTCATACAAATTCAAACACGACGGTTCCACAACTAAGCAAATGCATTGGAGGAGTACAACATAGTAGAGTAATAGTACTACATTGTATGTAGTTCCTTTTGTCTTCATGCCTTTTCGTAGCTTAACATCAACATGCATGGCAGGTTCTGGGAATTCGTAACCAAATTTGTTTAATTGCAAATTGTGGGTCAATTTGAGCAATCAGTAGTAATACAGTGCAGTGTGTCTGGGAAAACCACTTGATTACCAGAGCAGTCATCAACAATGACATGGGCAATTATGAAGTGGGAGTGTAAATAGTCTTCTTTCTGGTCATTTTAAATTCAAGTTTTGATTGATTGTATACCTCGCAATTCTGATTATGACAGGGTTAAAACCCCTCAAAAATAGGCAGAATGGCCTTTAACTCCGCACACATTGACTCATAACATAACTTATTTTTACCGGAGTTCCATGACATTTATTCCATCAACTTCCACCTTTTTATGACATGGGCAATTATGAAGTGGGAGTGTAAATAGTCTTCTTTCTGGTCATTTTAAATTCAAGTTTTGATTGATTGTATACCTCGCAATTCTGATTATGACAGGGTTAAAACCCCGAAAACCTATCCTGTTTTGTGGGCAGTCAGCAGGACGTCGTACATGTTTCTTTCATCTTTAAATTACGCTACTGTATTTCCGACTTGGATCTTGACAGGTGTGGACTGTATCTTTCATCTTAACTTTTGGGTGGGTTAACTCAGTTCCTGTCAAGTTTCATTAGCACTGCACGTGTCTTCTCCCACCATAAAGCATTACTGTGGTTTCGGCTCAGTTAAAATTTCTCATTTCAATTAGCGACTGTGCCTGATACCACAGGAAAACAATTCCTCTGGATGATTATCTTGAACTTAGGTTCAACTTGTGGCAATTCTCGAGGCAATGATGCAACTGTGTGCGGGGCTTTCCAAATTCCAACTTCGTGATTCGTCATGCTGCACCGTCAGCCCTTCCGGTCCATATGGAAATGAACTGGGACCTGGGACTAATCGTCTTCTTCAATCACATTACCACATAGCTCACAACCCATAAGTCTCCGATTCTTGACTCCTCTCCTCCCAATTCCTACAAAATGTCTCTCTACCAACTCTACCTGCTTCCCATTAGGTAATCTAATTGAACCACGTTAAATTTCCACGATAGAAATACGGCAGTTATTTATTTCTCTCACAGTTCAATATTTTCCCCTTGGCTTGGACGCTCCGAATGTTATTGCTTCTCGAGCATTTGAAGCACATTCCAGTTAATTATGCGTCTTTAATGTGCCATTTGACTCAAGTGTTTGCGTAGCACTTGGCTGCATCCTAATAACTACAAAGTGCTCCCTTCAAGCTGTAATAAACAAATATTTGGCTTTCTCTTTTGAGCAAATTTTGAACATTCCACCATTGCATTACATGTTCCTTCTCTCCGAACTCTACCTAATGATAAAATTGTAACTCATCTTCAATGCGTAGTAAAACGCAACGTCATTTGAATTAAAGGTGAAAAAATGTTAAAAACATAGGAGTTCCATCTCGGTTATCTTGCGTAACAGAGCTCGTTTTGAGTTCGTTAAACAACACACATGAAATAAATCTCAATAATAATATTCCTGTGCTTTATCCTTTCGAATGAACACTACGGTCCCGAGATTTCTATTCAACCCTGAGGTGTCCTTTTGTTACCACATAAACTCCCGGTTATTATAAGGTCTTATTGTAGCTTTCTTATGATTCAGGGTACATTAGGTATATAGTATCGTACGAACAATTTTTATCACTTTTACAGTTAAAGAATCATAAGAGAGATTTTAATTTCTTTTAAAACTTGTTGTCACAGTTGGTTAGTGATGGTATTATGCAAATTCATCGTCACTATTAATCTAGTTATTAATTCACTGAACTGTATACTGGAAGTAAAATAAGATAAACGGTGGAACAAGACAAGCGGAACCGACGATGGTTGGTTTGGTCAAAAAATCAAAGAATAGCAGTTGGAGAAAATTGATGCAAGAGTCTTTGGAGACCGAAGGGATAATGTCCCTTGAGACCTTGTTTGGAACCCCTTACAGCTAAAGCGTTGACTGCACCGAATGACAATGATGGCTTGTGTAGAGGTAAGGGATTAACGCGAGTTTTTTCACCCCTTCGGCTTCTGCACAATTGGCCGAGAATGTCAACCGCAGAATAAAATACACTTGAAGGTCTCCTGGGCTATTCAGTTAGGGGAAATAAGGGTCGCTTTTCTGCTAAACTCAAGGTTTTGATTGAAACAGCAGTGCGGCATTGTAAACAAGTGAAGCAGTGACGAAAGGAACAAAACGCCAGAAGCAAAAAAGAAATAATAATAAAACGTTGTTTTCAAAAAAGGATTTTATGTGCATTTTGCAATGAAAAGAGAAATGGTGTGAAATATGACTACAATCGCAGCGAAGTGATTGTGTAATTTCATGAACTGCTATGATGAGCTGGAAGATAAAAAGTCTTTGACTTGTTCGACTTGCATTATTTACATTGGTGGCTATGAATATCTGCATACATGGTGGGATTTTTTTTGTGAGGTTCACTAATAGAACTGGATTTTGAGATTTGGAGGGGAGCCGGAAGCTCGTCACAGTTGCCTAGATTTTGTGCATATGTCTGAGTCACAATGCATCCATGCATGGAAGGCGACAAAAGGGGAAAGGAGATTCGAGCTCCATGTGGAAAAATGACTAAAGGAAATAAAAGAGAGGAAAAGAAAGGCGCTGGACAAAAGGAAGACCTCTTTCACTGACTGCCACTGCCACTTTCGGGTGAGGAAAGGACAATCAACATTTCCTGCTTGGTTGCCGACTTTATGAACTGTAAACAGTCTTCCATTCTGGTGCTTTCAGAACGCCTTTTTGTTTCGCGTGGGAGAAACGAGGAAGACAGATTTATTGTCGGTCATGTTCCTTGTCTGTCAAACACAACCCAATTTTGGGCACGAGCACATCGCATCGTCTTCTCTTTTTGCTTGACAAAATTATGAGGTCAACAGCTTGGTCTGAGAAAAATTCTATTGATCTGTCTTGCAAAACATTCGCCCATGAAGAAATTCGAAGCAAAAAATCCATAGGAAAGATTGAATACAAAAATGTCGAAACATTGTAGTGTGAAATTCGGAAATGCCGTTGCAGTACTATGTAAATTAGCAGGTGAAGGCATGTTTATTTGTGTATGAATAGTTGAAATTCAGGGCAGATGTCCTGAAGACACTTAAAAGTCCAACTCTATACTATAATACATACATTTGATGTCCATGTTCAGTTCCACTTGGATATTCCAATTCGTTTCCACCGCATTTTTCTTTTTGAAGGGTAATGTTTGCGTCCGTCGTCGTGTCGTCTGTTAGAATTACCTCAAGAAGAGTGGAAAAGGTGGAAGTTGATGGAATAAATGTCATGGAACTCCGGTAAAAATAAGTTATGTTATGAGTCAATGTGTGCGGAGTTAAAGGCCATTCTGCCTATTTTTGAGGGGGGATGATGCACTCGTGCAGTGCTGAATGCTCAGACTGATTGGCCATTTGAATCACAGAGGTGGCAAGGCCCGAGTCCTCCGAGTGTATCCGCCTTGCATAAAATAGTCGCACTGGGACTTTTGCCAGGCTTTGTGTGTCTCTTCGCATCCATTCTCCTGCTCATCCAAACAGCAAAACTTGGCCCTTTCCGACCACCCAACCCAATGTTCCCTTCTAATTTACATACAATATAACCACCCTAGAGAATTTCAATGAGACTACTACACGACCCACTCTACTCAAAAAGAATTAAATTCCCACGTGGTTTAGCACATTTACCATTTTCGCCTAACGCTCCAGAAAATGCGAGGCACACGTTTTGAAAATACTCCAAAAACCCTCGAGTTTCACAAATGTCCCAAGACTCAGCTCAAGCGTAAACTACACGTAATAAAATCGATCTTGTTGTCCACAAGCGACCAGGCACTCAACAAGAAAATGAGATTCGTTTAACCTGTACACTCTAATGAGGACTCTTAAACTTTGTACTATTTGAACGTTCCGTACCTATAGGGACTCTCAGTTAAACCCTCTTTCTTCGCTCTTCTCTCCTCTCCGCTCCTTTCTTTCATGGAACGAGTCAACATTTCATAAGCTACAAGGAAATAATTAAACAGGAAGTTCACTTGTCGTTTTAAATAATTTAATAATGCTTATGCATTTACTAGTTCCTTGTCTGTCAAATGTACGAATAACCATTTTAATACTCCCAACAAACTCTTTGGTTGTAACTTTATCATACTACTATAATATATGATTACCGTGTGGTTTCGTCATGTAAGATGAATATCACCGTCACAGGGCTTAGGACCAAGAGGTGAATGGTGAACCAAGGAACCAACTACAGAAACTGTTTTCCAGTAAAACCTTTTACCTACTTTTGCTGAGACCTTACATTGTTCATAGACTGACCCGAATACTGCTTATGTGACACTCCGGGTTTCACACATAATAGTCTAGTCAGAGTCAGATATTCATATACTCCTAAGAACATCCTTTGAGTCTACTAATGTAATCGGACAGAGTAATAGAGTACTACAATTTTTGCAAGATAATTTTAACACCGCAATTTGTTTCAACCTTTGGTGAACATAAAGTACTCTTTGTGGGTCCGGGCATTATTTGAGCGTGTAAGAACTGGTACACTTTACCTACATAGTACAGTGTAGTTTATATTACCCTGTAGACGAGTGCGAAAGACCGTGGGGCGACCTCAGACGCAAATATATTGCTGCTCGCGACTTTGCAAGAAGTAAAATGACGGGACTCGGAGACGGCGACGAGAAAATAGGAAACACAACAACCCTTCGCTTCTCCCTTTTCCTCTTTACGTTCCTTGCAGGTTGGACGTTGCTTGAGAGTTGCACGACCTGATCTGTACAAAATACGGTACTGAAACTAATGCAGAAAAACGGGTGGCATGTTGCATCTTCTTTTTCTTTTCATTATGTCCTCTCTGTCGTCTCCTTCAGGGTCGTTTTTTGGAATGTTTTGTAGTAGATGGGATCCCATTGGTAAAATAAATTGTAAAATATCTTGGCAACGTGGCTTTCAATGTGTTTCTGCCACATGAGCAATTCCATACGAGAGATTGCCCCTGCCATGCCACATGGCACTCAGAATGGAATAATAGGCGCCTGCTTTGTAATGGGCCTTTGACTGACTTTCCCTAGCTGTAGGCCACAGCATAGGCAATAATAAGGACAAGCACACATTGCTCTTTTGCATTTTTGGGGCCAGCGAAATAGTATATGGAGACACCGTAGGCAATGAAAAAAATGAGACTTGAGTTAGTTGGGCTGAGTTGAGGTTGAGACCAAACCATCGTATCGACATCGTTTTGTTCTTTTCTTTTTTGGGACGCTGCAGTCAAGGTGGCAGGAAACAAAAGCAAAGCCATCGACATCGACAAACAAGCTTCCCTTCTTTGTTTTGTATCTATCCTTTGTTTATTGATAGCGAGCAAAGGAGTCGACACATTAGAAAAATGATCTCCGACTCGGCTGCCTCCCACACACCAACGACTCGACTCCAAACTCTGTTTCCATTAACTCAGATTTCATTAATATGACGACAGCATCTTCCCAGTTCAGTACTTTAATACTTTAGCAAAATGCCACAAAATTCTCTTTTCATCCAGTACACACTGGCATTAACACATTCTACATTCAGTTGTCTATATACTACACTGTAAAAGCCATTACTTTACTGTACTCTTGCTCCTCATCAACAACTTTCCTTCTTATAACGCTTTGTCACTTGTCACAACAAAACAAAACATGTTTAAAGGAAAGAAAATCCTTCCAAAAAACACTACTCACCGCTCAAAGTAATGGGTTCACCAGGAATATCGAAGTATGCAACTGTAACACTAGTTGGAGAGAATTGTACGACGACAGCAGCAGTCGTCGATGTTCATCTTGTATTCCATCGAAACGTCTGCTTGTTGCTCCCTTAATGTGTTGTGAAGGCTTATCCTCAGACTATTTTTAAAAAGGACAATCAGCTGCTGAGATAAGAACAATTACGACAACTGCTATTCTTTCTACATTCTATATTTTCCATGCGCTCTTCTTGTCTCTCTCCCGGAAAAGACAGCAAAAAATACTTCCCGACATGATTTGCTCGTTGTCATCTTCACCCGCTATAAATTTGCAGAGCCCATTAGGCACTTGACGCATTCTGGCCGTGTGCACTCCTCTAATTCTTTTTCTTACTCTTCGTCTTTGACTCTTTCAAAGTAGGAATTTGACTCGTGGAAAGGCGCACGATTGCATTCTTATCTCTAACCGCATTTGTCTCTTGCTTTGTGACATGGAACGTACACCAATGATGGCCACAACTACATTATTGGCAAAAAGTCACAGTGTAGAAGATGCCTCGCATATTTATATGTCCTCCTGCTGCTGAAATCTCATTTTTAGTTGAAAGCGAATCAGCGCAGAAATAGGATTCATTTGTTATTCTTCATGCAAGTTGTATATTATATTATTAGAAAACTGTCCACGAAGAAGAATAGCTAATTAACTTAATGAATCTAATTTTCTCGAGACTCGAATGGAAGCAACATTTTCCTCGTGATCTATAATACTTGAGTGTAACAGTTGTTCCTTCACATAAACATGCAATTTGGAGTGCAATAGAAGTAGATGATATTATATGACACAAAAGAGCATGAAGGGAACAGGCTTCTCTTTAAAGCTATTTTAATAGGAACCAAGTGAGCCTCTATTCCCCGTTCAGTCAAAGATACTATTAAAACACTACAGGGCACAAAATAAATCAGCACTGAAGATTGAACACACCAATTTTAGATGGATACATGCAGTGCAGATGCAGATTGTAATTTTCATTAGTTGCATTGCATGTCCAGTTAAGAGAAAAATTGTAAGAGATGAAATACTCGTTTTCTTGGGAAAAGTGAAAGTTGACCTTCAACTTGATTAAGCCGGTCATCCATTGACAGTGTGAGGCGAAGGCGAATGGGACGCGAGCAAACAAGTCCAAATGACAAGGAGAAGCGGCAGAGCAAGTGAGTGAACTACTGACCCACTCGACATTTAAGCACACTCTCCCCTTCCAAAGGAAATTAAACCGACGCTTCTCTTTGAAGCGTCAATGTCGTCTGGGTCACCAAGGAAGGAACAGCACACGCAAACAAATAACACAAGTACGAAAAAATGATTCCAAATTCCCTGATCGGGACGTTATTCATCTCCTTTGTGCTCGTGACGTGCGCCACTGCAGCCACTGGACCCGGTGCAAATGCCGCGGCCAACAATCCCGAAGCCATGCGTGCTAAGTAAGTTTCTCTTTTTGCATACAAATACTTTACATTATTTCTCTCACTTGCGGAATGGCTTGTTGTTGCTTTCTTGTCTCATTCAGATCACAAAGTGGAATGCGCTCAATCGCTTTCGTTAGGTATAGCCTAACAGCATACTACTAAGTTTTGAGATTGCCAGTTTCAATTCTATTTACACCAACCTTATCACTTTAGCTCTAATTCTTGTTTATCTAGTACAACTATGTAAACTGTTATATCCTTTCAATTAGCGTCGTGATTGATTCATATTCCCTCAAAAATTAGCAGCGCAACGAATTGTGTTTGTTTTGTGAAAGCCAAAATTTCCCCAGATAGAAAGCTTACAGTTACTCTGAGGCTGAATTGTTTACATAGAGAATCAAAGAGTTCATTAGTTCTCAAAGAGTTCATTAGGTCTTTGAAATCTGGCATGATAACTCATCGGCAAAGATGACCGTTGTCGGGTGCATTCCTCCGCTTTAACAGGCGTTTTCATGAAATATTATCATTTAATAAATATATCTTTAATTCAAGGGAATTCTATGAAACGTTTTAAAGTCCATTTTGGATTCTAAAATGTTTATTACATTATTGTTTTCATGAAAGGAAGGACCTTTGTCCCGAGCTTGAAAATGCGAGCAAGTACACAATATGGGCCACTCGATATGACAACAGGACACGGCGCTGTTATCAAACTGGTCAACGTGGCCCATGCGGGAACAATATGATTTTCTACTCGTTGGCCAACAATGCAGTTTATGGTGAATGTGATTGCAATTACGACATTGAATGCAGGTGAGTTGGCAAACTTATCACCATGCTGCTTTCCTTATTGAAGTCAATTAGGTGTAAGCAAATATAATATGATATCATGATATATTTATAAAATTAATTTATATTTTATCGTTTAATTTCAGGTCACTCATTTATTCAGCAGATTATGATGAATGCTTCTTTGCGTATGAGCAGGTAACAAGACTTGTCTCAGCTTCATAATTTCAAAGTTACATCTCAAAGAGTCACGCAGAAGATAGGTTTCATTTGTATAATGAAATAGTTTCACATCTGCAGTGTTTACAGCTACGATACAAAAGATTGCACGTGAATGGGGGTTAAAGTATAAAAATGGAATGGGAAGGTGTGGCTTGTTTTGGCTGAATTTGAAATCGTGCGACAGAAAAGTTCTATCAAAGTTAGTTTTAGGAGAAGGTGATGTTTTTGCTTACGTTTTCATGTTGACAGAGCAGATGGTTCTATATACTTCCTGGATAATTACAATCCGCGTCGTCTCACTCTGATTGCGTTCCAGACACAACTCGGACTTTGTGTCTGAAAGGTACTCGAGTGGAAGATGGGACACGAGGACACGAAGTGACTCAAAACGGAATTTATGCAGTGTTCGCAAGAATTCTCAACTTGCTCTCCATGTACGAGTTTCTAATACTCTTTCTCCGCGAATTCCCTGCATTCCTTTGTCTACAACAAAATCTCTGGTTGGAAACCTGGACAAAAAGAGCCTAGGCGTGTCTTCACCGTGTTGACGTGGTGCATGTGCTTTCCACTCTTTTCTCACTGTAGAAACTTTTGTCGGCAAACTTTCAGTTTCAACTGCTTGTTTTTCAAACACTCCTTTCACATCTCATGACCAAATTTCGGGGTGAAAGGCGACTACGAGACACAACTAAAATTCTTTCACAAGCCAAATCCGTGAAATACCATGGGTCTATTTGAGCGCACCCTCGTGTCCTTCCACTTATTTATTTCACCAATTCGTGTCTGTAACAGTAGGTTCTATGGTTCTATCGGAAAACGCAAGGGAGGTTGCTGACAGGAACACGTCAGACCGGGCATTTCAATAATTATTACCCGTATCGTTTCATTCCTTTCGTCTTTTCTACAGGGTCACTGCGATGAAGGTTACTGGCTTGTTGCAGACCAACACGGTCTCCCAGCCTGCGAACGCAATCTTTGCAGACCACCTCCAAAATACTCCCTCAAGTACCAATGGGCTCTCTACAAAGGCAGATGTGAACGCTTGTACAAACCTTTGCATGACTGCAAGCCAGGTTGATTTATAAAACACGTTCTTTTTAATCATTCTTTTCTATCAGGCTAATCTTACAGACTTTCTCGAAACTAAAATAGACGAGTACCTGTGGATTCCGAAGGGGAACAGATACCCACAATGTGGGAAGGTGGAAGATTGTACTCTTTCTCATTCCTTCGTCCCTGAGCTCCAGTGTGAATTGGGATCAAAGTTATTCCATGAAGGAAGGTGCGTGCGACGAAAAGGAATCTAAAGTTTCTCGAAAAGTGGGTATTATGAAACAAACAGTATTTGATTTTGGAATTGCATTGCCTCAACCCATTAAACCAACAACTCTACTATATAAATTTAAATGAACTCTTTTATTGGTATTACTTAAATTTTTACATAAAGTAAATTTCAATAAACCAACTGAAATCATACTATAACAAAAGTTTAAACAAACATGTTAAAGGATCATATCATACTCATTGATACATGCTGATTCAACGGCATCTTAATCTTATGTATGGTCTTATGATTCTGATAATTCAGAATCAGAAATCCAAAATTAAAAACTAAATTAAAAACTAAAACTACTAGACTAATCAGAACTAATCAGAACTAAAAACCTAGCTTTCGGTGGGCGTCAGAGATTTTCAAGTATCAATTTCGCTCATGCTCATACGCTGCTTTGCAAAATCTTCAAAAATGATATTGTCATCTTCGTCTATAGTTTCATTAATGTAGAACTGCTTTTCATACTTTTGTCGCTCAAGAGATTTTTGTCTTGTGAGTGCTTTCGCTTGTTGAATGCCCTCTATAAAACGTTAGATGTAATGAAATCTTCAAGATATTATAAATTACATCTTTCAGGAAATTACGGGAAATGGAAAAAGATTACCTAACCCAGGATGCACTAGTTTAAACGGAATATCTGCTGTGAGGTCTCCAGCCAAAATTCCCAAATTAATTTTGACGCGAAGTGAGTAGGAAACCACAAAGCCAAGAGCGTCATTCGCGTTTCCCAGCACCAGTGTGGAAGAAGCCAAATTCACGTCTTCGTCCTAGTGGAAAAACAAATCCATGACGTCATTCATTAACAGCTTGTGCACCTCATAATATATACCATTTTTAATAACGTTAACACATTCTACTATTCAATGTTTCATCATTTCAGAGAGAAATGGGGAAAACCTGAGTTTTAAGATTACACAATATTAACTTATAAGCTGAAGAAATATAGTAAGATATAATACCTTTAGGTGTCCATCAAGTGCAATTCCTCTTTTATCACGATTGTTTGCAGCGGATGGAACCAGATGAAACGTCTTTTTCAATGAAGATCCGGGAGTGATGGGACATCCTTCACGGCTTTCTTGATGCGCAATATGTCGCGAGAAATGGGCATTGACCATAGTAACTTCGCAATGCTGTACGACAACCGCCTGAACGAACGAAAAACGATTTAAAGCAAATTTCGGCTGTCAAGAATAGTCAGAGCATTGTTCCACAAAATTCTATCAAGAGTTTGCTCCGCGAAACGCAGTGAAGGTTGAAGGGCAATCGAGAAAGGAAAGAGGAGAAAGAGAGCTTAATCAGCTTTTGTTCTCAGGCATGAAGCCCGGGAGACAAGACCTAACGAAAATTGCATGGCTTCTTCATTCAAAAGCCTGCTCAAGAATACTTATCTAGAAAATTTCTCTGGACAAGCCTCGAGAACATTTTCCCTAATATATATTACAGTCGGATAAACAAGATAGAAATTCCGGTTCAGTAAAGCTTACCCGTATGCTTCTTACAGACTTCTTGGACGTATTGACCACATGAACATGAGCAGCGACTTCTTCTCCGTGATAATAAATGTCCCTATCCAATGTTACTTCCACGTTTATTTTTCCGGGGGAAAACGAGAATCCTTTGCTCACCAGAGTGCTTGGTTGTTTCAGACCCCGGGACAAACAAGCGAATTGAACTTTTCGGATTCTCAAGGACACAGCAGATCGCCGGTGACCCTTGTCTTCGTCAGTTATGGCAACAAATGCTTTCAGTTCGTATTCTACACCCAACGGATTGCCTGTATCCTCCTGCCCCGGTTGCAAAGTGACACTTAGCGGTGCAGATTCCGGCAAATGAAACATAAATGGAAAGGCATTTTGTTCTTCTCCCAGTTTTTTCATCAGTTTCTCTTGCAGTGGTGTCAACTCAATGGCCTTCATCCCTGATGCAGGGCACACTTGTTCGCGGCATAAAACCATATCCTTGCTGAACCTTAAACCCATAACTTCATCTTCCTCTCGTCCATACCGAAACGTCGTACCCACCTACAAAGTACAGCCCTTCTTCAAATTAATATTTGTTTAAAGAACTAACCCAAACATTAGCACATATAGCACAGAATCAATGATTGGAAGGCAACAAAATTCGCAAATCAAAATAAAGTTTCCAGAGAGAGCAGAACAGACTGCTCAGTTTCACAGTACTAAAACAAACTACCATTAATGACGAATGAGTAACGACCCAGTTTCGTATTTGGAAATAAAATATTTATCGAAAAGCTAATTTTCGCTTAGACGGAGATTGTGTGCACATTTTCATTAGAAATGGAAATGCGAGCATAGCATTCATTCCTTTTGGCGAGACGAGAGGGTTAGGACAGACTTTGGAATTGGCGGTGGTGGTGTGTTGGTGTGTGTGCCGAAGCGATTTAATTGTCTTTAATGCCTTAAGATTGTGACAAGGGAGGTGAGGTAGTAACGTCATTGTGGGAAGGATGGCTCCTTAGAGGAATTAGTAATATGGAAACTAATGTGAGGAATCAAAGACGGCAGTGGTTAGAAGCCGTGGTGATGATGGTGGGGAAGATGAGACGTGCGTATGCGTAAAAGTAGGGCATTTGGAGAACCTGCCTTGTGTACAAATGTTTGCAAGAAGCAGAGGCAGAGAGGAGAGAAAGAGAGACAAAAGAAAGACGACGTGCCAAGTGGAAGTGGACTTGAGATGTGCTTTGAACGAGGCACCGGAGTCCTTGCTTGCTGCAGCTCTCTCACTCACATGATGACAAACACAAATGGAACATTGCCAATGGCCTCAAAGCCCATTGAATGCTAACTAGAGACAGACTATTGGACAATACGACGAATGGCCATCCGACGAAAAGCTGAAGCTGATGCTCGTTTTGCAGTTTGATTCGCATTGCTTTTTGCTTTAAGCTTTGCTGTCTTGCTGTCTCCTGCCTTGAAAATCCATTCCTTGCACGGATAATGCCTCTGAATCAATTGCACTCTGATTGAGCACACACACTCACTTCTCCATCTCAGTTCAACTCATTCACATGCCAAATACTAACATACTAAAGAACACAACAGGAATAAATAGACACTCACCTGAGCAAAAACACGCCTTTGTTGCAAGTATTGAGTGTCCACTACGAGCACTCCGTCAATTGGATCCACCACTCCATCCAGCCGATCCACAAAGTCCCGTTTCCCCAGGTACACCGTTAACTTCCCTACAGAGTTCAAATCAATCAACAATTCTTATACCACAACCACAACATCCGATCAATATCACTCCCTATATGTACCTCAGCGCATCACATGCTACCAGTAAGTAATTCCTCTTGGTACATAGAATGCTCCAACCACTTTCATAATCCAATCTTGCATTTTATTGTTTATTGCAATTTACATATTGCCTGTATGCATTTCTTCTTCACACAACAAATCAAACTACCTAACAAACTATGTAAAAACGATTAAAATTTTCTGTAATTATATAAATGTACCATTCGGAGATGTTTTCTTGAACACCTTCACGGCCACAACGTACATTGCTAGAAGAAAAACAAAAGGAACCATTTTGAAATCTTTTAACAACTAAATTGAACAAAGCACAAAAATTCTCCAAAACCAAAATGAACAAAATGCCCTTCAAGCAGCCTGCTAACATTATTTATATTCTAAATTCTAATTGGATTTCCAAGTAGGAAACGAGATTAAATACTTCAAAGGTTTCCTCAAGAGCTGCCAGTTGTCTCGCTAACATGAGCATGGCCTGAGTCTCTTTATTGTCCTAATTTAACTTTATCTTTAAAATAGTACATAATATGCATCAATTTGCTACCATTTACGTCAAATAGTAGCCCATTCTGGAATATACTGTAGTATGTATAACTGCTTACAATACTCTACATCCAAAATAAAGTTGGCCGTGCATGTTTATATGATTTATATCGTCAGTCTTATGACTTGCATTGTTAATATTAAAATGCTTTGTGAATGAAGAATATACGATGATGATGATCTGATCGATTGACACTGTGATAAGAATAGTCTAGTCATGGTTATTGGAAGATTAGTTTTTGGGGCTTGTGCACGTGAAGATGAAGGGCAAGGAGGAAATGACCTCCGTTCACGATGGCACAGTTGACATAGCCATCGTATGAAGAGGTGCTCAGTTGACACTGAGACTCAGCCAGAAGAACAATGGATCAAAGTTGGGTCACGGCCCTTGTCCTAATCTTTTCTTTCATCCCTCCCTTCCTCACATCGTCCAATGTTGTCACTGGAAGTAGTGGAAGACAGCGTGAAAACTCCGTTGCAATTTCAAGGCAGGCACTAGAAAACGTAGTAGCTGGTGATAAAAGTCATCGAACTGATCGATGTTTGTAACCAAACTATATTTTTTTTAAATTTGTTAAATATATTTTATGCTGACTCCTTGAACGGTTGATAAAAGTGCTAAATATGTCTTTCAGTATTTCCATTGTTTTCAATTGTTCGAATTTCCAATCAACCTTGCGTTCCTGAACTTCCTGATCTTGCCGGCACTTGTTACACGAAGTAAGGACAAACGAGCAAGTATTTCAATATAAAAATAATTATACTATTTGACCAATTTAATTTTGTTTGGTAAAGTTCTCAGTGCAGGAATGCGGGTGGGGTAATAAGTGGAGCATGTGCAAATGGATTTGGCGTCTGTTGCGTCAGTAAGCAGATTTTCATATAGCAATAATTCAAATCATCAATATTGAATTAGCGTTCTTATACTATCCGATTCGATTTGTTAACACGTTTACTGCTATTATTTGAACGCTAACAGTAACGGTGGCTTGTGAGTCGGTCGTAACTCAAAACAACACCAATTTCCGCAACCGAGACCAACCAAACTCATTCACGCCGACAGGACTTGAAGTTTGCAATGTTCGGATTCAAAGAGTACGCGAATTTAATTACTGAGTATTATTTATGTCCTATATCAATAGGAAGAAAACTAAAGATACTTTCTAAAATGTTACAGCCGTCTCAGAATATTTGCCAAGTGCGCTTGGATTTTACCAGTATGAATTTAGCAACGGCAGATTCTATGAGCGGACAGTGTATGGTAGATCGTCTTACTATCAATGGTGTATCTGGAGCACCTCCTTCTAATTTGTGCGGAGACCTTAATGGCCAACATAGTAAATTTTGGCACTTTTTAATGCTACATTCATGTTTTTGAATGGCAATTCTAAAAGTTAAAATGACATTTCTGACAAATAGTGTACCTCGACTATGGGACGAGTGACCGCATTACACTTTCGGTCATGACGGACGGTGGTGTCATTCAAAACTCCAGAAACTGGAATGTGAAAATTATGTACCTTGAATGCAATTCCCTGAACAGAGGTAATGGCATTTTCGTAAACTTGATTATTGCTAAATTAATTATAATATCATTTACATAGCCTTCAACGACAAAATTTGCGGTTAGCTATAATATATTTTAATCTACCAAAGCATGAGTTTTGTTCACTTTCAGCTCCTGATGGTTGTCTTCAGTATTTCACTTCAGCGACTGGAAGCGTGCGAATGTTAGGTTATCCGATGGTTCCACATTTAGCAGATTTAGATTACACGGTTTGTGTCCGCTCTGAAGATGGGGCAGGTTCGATTTCTTGGTCGCCTTGTCAAGGGGAAACCCTTGACAATGCTTTCTATATGTCAGGAATGATGCCAAACTCTGGAGCTGCGGCTGTCGTAAGTTTATTAACGCACCTGTGTACAAAGTTAGAAATTTTGCTAAATGGGAATTAAACTTAAATATAGGGAACTATGTGTAACACTGATTACGTTATGATTATGACCGATGATCCACAAACTACACCAACAAAATTCGATGATCGATACTGCGCAAATACTTTTGGAATTACAATGACGGCTCCATTCACCATCACATGTAAGTGGTCATAAAAAGATGTTTTTAATTATTTTGCCATTTCAGTTATCTTATCTGAACTAATGCGAAATAGTTTACATACGTATGTATATGTACATTTTGATATCTCTGTTTGTTGTTATGTATGATCATAGCCATTGCAAAGCCTTTCATCATGCGTGTGAAAACCAATGCAGACGAAATGATGGATGCAATGAACACTGGTATTG
The DNA here is from genome assembly GCA_019776145.1 of Harlomillsia oculata. Lineage (NCBI taxonomy): Eukaryota > Metazoa > Arthropoda > Collembola > Entomobryomorpha > Oncopoduridae > Harlomillsia > Harlomillsia oculata. Next base: position 16,693 of record JABASF010000107.1, on the reverse strand, counting down.
CTATTGGCTTTTATTATTTTATCAAAGTGGAGACTTTTTAAAACTGATATTTTTATTTTAAAATATGTAAATAATTTTGCATACAGGATTCTGCTTGTCGTACAGACAACAACCCCCGAGACCAACTGGATAATACAAGATCCAAAACAATATTTATAATTAAAATTAAATTAAATTCCAATTCTATAATTACAGCTATGTAATTCAATCACACTAATTTGAATTGGCGTTGTGTACCATGATCACGGTTAACGTTGTATAGTACGTAACATTGCATTTCTGTAAATTCTCAATAGTAAAGAAGTGACTACAAAAGTGTGTCATGTTTACTTGCTAAAATCGTGTTTTATTCCCATGCCTCATTAATTTCATCTCCGCATTGTTTCACACAGACAATTCATGCAGCGCAGAAAAGACATTGTGCTATTTCGTAAATTTGCATTTGCGATCCTAATTACACTACAGAACTATTGTTTTCATGTCACTGAATGACTAATAAAAAATTCCTGGTAAATCTACATGCAAAGTCCCAGCGAAGTCTACTCAGTCAGTACTTTATAATTAGATTTTTGGAGATTACAATATCAGTTTATGGTAACTGAAAGTAACGCCGTCTTTTAAGAGGTTGTAGTAATCTACCAAAATAATTTCGTGCTTTTGCTACTTAAGTATTATGCAATGGGTTTTCATGATTTTACATTTATAGTTGCAGGAATTTGTTATTCGATTCGTTAGTATGCTCAGAAAGTCAGAATATGTAAGATTTTTAATGGATGTTGTTAAAATTAATTGTTCACTAAACTTGAAAAATTGAGACGTAAAGAACTAGTTGTGTGATTTATATGGTCTGTGCAGGTTATTTTTACGACATTTTTGCCCGAGTGCAATCTACATGCTGGATGCAGTTGGATCTGAATCTGAAGTCGAAGACAAGATAATATTCGAAAGACAGGTCGGCACAGCAGTCATAACAGTCAGTTTGGTTGCTTTTCTGGATCAGGCATATGGTACAATCAATTTCTTCCAAATGTTTGAAAATGTCTCAGCTAAAAAGCTCGGGCGCAGCATAAACTAACGGATTTTTTTGAATGTGGCAGTGTTTTATTAATAGAGTTTGGCTCAACGCCACTCTCGTACAGAAGCCGTCTGACTGACGCAGACGACAAGGCGCATTTCGGAATTTTCATCTTCTGAATAAGCAACTAAATTACATTCTTGAGAAGATTTGCAAAAATTGTATAATTGTATCAGAACCAAATACGGACCTGGAGTGACAAACAAGTTTAGTCTCCCTGCATAATAATGGGTGAATTAGTCAAAGGAAACCCCAAGCAGAGTAATTCAGTGTACTCAGAACCTTGGCAAATTAATTTAAAAGCACTTAACGAGCGCTGGGCTTACGTCCTGACGAACCAATTGTTCGCAGATGTGACATTCTGTGTCGGTCCGGAAGACGACCACATTCCTTGTCATCGAATTGTTCTAATCGTTCATTCTCCCGTGTTTGAAACTATGTTCAGTGTTCGTTGGAATAACTACTGCGAAAACAATACCGCGATTTCGTTGCCAGAAGAAGATCCAAGAATTTTTCGTATGTTCCTCCAATTCCTTTATGGGGAAACCGTGAATACGTCCGTTGTCGATGATACAATCGCCCTTCTCGTTCTGGCCAAGAAGTACTTGTGCCCTTCTTTGGTTGCCAAGTGCGTCCAGATTCTCAAGGCTGGCCTGAAAGAAAGAAACGTCGTTGAAGTCTACCAAACTGCTCAAATGCTTGATGAGCCTTCTTTAGAAAAGGCAGCCGAGCAATTCATTCTAAACAACGCAGAAAGCCTTGCTCAAACTGAAGAGTTTTCCAAGTTTTCGGAAGACAATTTACGATACTTTTTGACACACGACGACCTCAACGTAGGCGAAGTGGAATTGTTCAATGCACTATGTAAATGGGGGCAAAACGAGCTGGAACGTCGCTCCGAATTGTGTGAGAGTGGTACTCTGTACGAACTGCTCAAAGACTTGCTAAAGCATATTCGTTTCACATTAATGACTTGTGAAGAATTCAGCTGCGAAGTTGTTAGCAAAAACATTCTGCCATTGCAACAAACCGTAGATGTGTTTCGGTATTTGACAACACCATTAGTAAAACGACCCGATGTCGAGCCTCAGATTGAAATGAAATTTAACACCAAAAGCCGATCCAGAAAAGTGTACTCGTATGTGTTTCAAAGACTGAAAGGACATGGATACGATTTCGGAAGAAAATGGCAAAATATTTGCTTTCAAGTGGACGGAGACATTAAACTCATTAGCTTGGGATTCTTCCGAGCTGTGAGTCCTGACGCTACCTTGGAGGTTGGTATCAGAATTCAAGACTTTGATCTGACACAGACATTTGCCGAAATTCTGGATGAAGTCATTCAATGCAACACTACACAAGAAGTTTTTCATGTCAAGTTTCCTCAACCGGTGGGGATTTTGAAGGATGTTCCTTACACCATTTCTTACATCATAAAAGGGAAAGAAACATTTTACAAAACAGAAGGACCTCCAAAAATTGCCTTGGCTTGCGGTTCCGACAGGAAACTTAATTTCTGCTTCAAAGAAGCCAAAGCGGATACCGATTTGGATCAAGTCCCCGAACTCTGTTTCCGGCTATGATTTTATTTAAAATAATGTGTAAATATATTAAATCAAGTATTATAAATAACTTGTCACTTATTTAGGGGTTTTGGATATTATTATATGAATGATTCATTATCAATCTTAAAGCTTTGACATAATCTCAAAATCCTTATAACCTTCTTTCTACAAAAATATGAAACAGTTTTGAGTATGCTAATAAATACTGAACATTCTTACAATATCGTATTCTACGTCAAATTCCTCCAAGTAAATGTTTAATTTATAAATTGATATTTAATAAATTCATAAATGACTCTAGTACTATCATACAAGTTAAACAGTAATTAAATTAATTTAGTAATTTAATATTGGCAACTAACTAAAAAATTCCAGTTCAGGAAATATAATATGTGTATTGTAAACAGAAACCAGATTATGATATTTGAGCGTAATACTATATCGATATTTTTATACTGTGTTCAAACGGCAGTTACCACTTGTTCTTGTTCATCTCATTATCCTGAATTCTTACGTCTTTAATACCCCTACTACAACGGCTACAATAAACAATGAATACGTTAAATCCAATGCATAAATGTATTAGAAACAAATTTAAGCCAACAGCAACAACACACGACGGAATTCAGAAGGCACGGACTACTGTGAGTTTCTTCATCCGACATCTTTCCCGAAATACCAACAGTGAGATCCTGAAAGTTCCGTATTACAGCTTTCCCCGGGCAGTGTCTCTGGTTTACAAGACTGCGTCTATCGGGTCCGGATTTGTTCTCAACATTTCCAGTTTTCATGCTATTCTGCTACTTAATGTAGTGTATGTGTAGGTAGGCGTCGGATGTCGGTTCACAATTTCATAATTCATCGGTAAAACTTGAAATGGGAATAATTTAATGATGCTCTGTTTTTAATTCAAGGTACTCGGAAATAATACGCCACATTTACATCCTTTGTAATATAAACTTCATAGTATTTATTTTAATGGAATTATGGCAATTGTTACTGAAAACTGTTTCGGCAAGGGAATACGGTAAAGTCCTAAAAAGGATGAAGAAATCATATTTAAGTTACACTATATTTCGTTTATGCACTCAAAAAATTTCCATGACGCATTTTCGTAACCAATGGAGAGAAAAGAAGTGCTTTCGAAGGTACGTCAGAAATTGATTTCAGCATATTCAGCAAGTTTGGTATGGAAATTGAATATCTTAGAGGTTTCCTGGGATCTTGTTAGGAAGGCAGTGGAGGCGATAGAGATGCTATGTTTTCCAGAAATGTTGTAAAAGATGTATGTAAATAGCTTGCTGCTGTGTACAACGTGGTATCCAATAATCGTACAAAAGGTCAGATTCCTTTGGTTAGCAAAGTTACAGACGACTGATTTTGAATTGCTTGACTCGAATTGCAATCAAGGGATTTAAAAGGAACCTTCCAATTGACACATCGCTCATGGCTTATCATAAGGAAACAGATTCCTTCAATTTGATTCAATACGATGACTCCCGCCCACTCAGCTCGTGAAGTGCCTTTTACATGTTGTCTATTCACTCAATCTATTTTAAAGAAAAGCCACCACATTTATAAGTAAGGACAACATCTCAATTTAAGACACTTTCACTTGAGCATCGGCCCAAGCCACAAAGGCCTCTTTGAAAAACGTGTATTTAAATTTATTAAATTACTATTACTGATTAACTAAAGCCGTTAGCCCAAGAAAAATGTCGCATTTTTTTAAACTCGTACTAGCAATTGCGTTAAGCTTCGTCTTCAGCAGCACGATTATTCAAGCAACTGGGGAAAATGATGAGGATCCGTTGTCTCTTTGGATCGACTCGGAAGAATATGGTACAATTCCTTAGTAAAAATTATTATAACTAAAATTTACCTTTATACTGGTAACACCGATTTTTAAAATATAACCAATGTGTTTCAGAAAATTATGGGGACGACTTTTGGCCTGCGGTCCTCATGAAACGGGCCAGTTTTTGGGCTCCACATCCAAGCGATTACAATCCAATGAGACGTCCTGGGCCTTTACCGAGAACATCCAAGAAATCAGATTTACCTTTTCATCCAGTCCCACGAGCATTGGTAATGCGTCAGAGATCCCCGAACGGACCTACAGTTCCGTCTGATGACGACACTTACGACAGTTATTTGGATAGTAAGTTCAGTATAATTAAATAAAGTATACATTAACCACGAAAGGACAGTACACTAACGGATTAGCGGATACGCAATTTTGGTGGCCAATGGTAATTCCGTAAAGTGTGTGTCTAAATAAGATATATGCAGTGACAGAAGTAGATATGAATCCTGTTGCAGGACCAAGGCAGAAGCGTTTCGGACAACCAACCGGTTTTCTATTCAGGTTTGGACACGGCGTGCCATCAACAGGACTCACAGTTAGACGAAACAAACCAGGGCAAAAGTACGTTCCTAATGACAAAATTCCTTCAACTTAAATGTAACCAAAGAACCAAACATCAATCCCACTTACAAATGAAAGCATTTACTATTAAAATTATAATAATAATAATATATAATAAGGAGAGTACAGTATTTATAAAATTGTCGTTACAGAACTGTATTATAATACAGTGTACATTATGCTTATTATGCTTACGACAGTGTATGTGCAACTCATAATTATACTTTGAAGCGAAGGTTCTTTTGAGTCCTTTTGACTTTGTGGCTGAAGTCAAACAACCTTAAAGGTTTATTTGGATTCTGGACTACTATAGTAAGTAAAGTATACAGCTACATTATAAAATTTGCTAATAAGTATACAAGTTACTACAATGGTACAATGGAGAGTTTCCGTTTGGTACTGCGTTGTTACTCCTACTGCATTCCATATCGCTGTTTATGTACGTACATGTAAAATGAGAGAGTAAATTCCAGAGCCGACGTATGAAATATATACACAGTATGCAAATTGCAAAAGATAAAATAGTAGAATAAAAATGTTGGGTTGTAAAAAGGCAGAAGAGTCGTATTCATGAGTTTGACTAGTGGAAAAGAAAAAAGCGGGTAGAAGCATTGCTTTGAGACTTGAGAGCGAAAGTGAATTTGGAATGGGAAAAGGGAATGGGAATATGGGGAAGAGAAAGCAGTTCATCGCGCAGAAGGGCCTGCAGTTTGCGAAGTTTGCCGAGCAGACCGTAGTGGCAGTCGATCTGTGCAAGTTGCCTAGTTCATACACTCACTGCACCTCTCTCTGACGTTGTGCGCTTCCATTCTTCCCACCACCCTCAACCACCACCAAAACACACTTTCATAAACATTCCATCAAAAATCCAGATTCAATTGCAACAATTGTCCCCAATTCGTCATCCACTGAATCTGTATTCTCACCTAGCTGGGAAACATGTTCCTACTCAGCTCAATAAATGAAGTTCCTGCGACACAATGGCCCACGGTCAAATTCCTCCTGTCCACTTTCATCGTCTGCTCTTCCTTGCAAGGTAACATTCAACGTGCCACCTGAATGACATTTTTTGCTTTGAATCCTCATCGTTCCATTTTGTCATTGTAAAGTGTCCATAAGAATTTTATTGTATTGTTTTCAATAATCATTCCGATGCTGATGGTTTCAGCTTTATCGGGAATCAACGTATCTTTTGTTTTCATACTTGTTGTGAAGTTTCTTTGCATAATGATGATCATTTTTGTGTTTATTTTCATTTCATAGTTTGATTTTCAATTGTTTGATAGTCTTTCTGCTAATTAGATGTTTGTTCTAGAAAAGCAATAGTAATTGTACTTGTAATTATCATACAAAAATGTAATCGTTTTGATAATGTGGGTAAACATTGTGCATGGTTTTGATATAGTGAGTGTGTAAATTGTATACAGTAACCCTGTTTGTGAGAAACTAATTATAGTAAGTTAGCGCCAATTCGTTGTAGTGGTTGTTAAATATTTTTACTAACCCAGTTTACGTTCTGAGCTGCGGAATTCCGTTTTTTCTCTTTCTCTCGTTCTCTCTCACTCACTTTTTCTACTACTTCTTCTGGACACATTACGAAATATTTGACGAGGCCAGGCTTATCAGGTTTTGTCACCAACGTGGAAGCAAATCCCGATGCAAAGCGGTTGTACGATGACCTTTTGAGCAACTACAATCGCCTCATTCGTCCGGTGTCCAACAATTCGGACAAATTGACCGTGCGACTCGGTCTCAAATTATCACAGCTCATCGATGTTGTAAGTTCCTCACTTTTACTTTTTTTACTACTTTTACATTGCGTTCACGTGCACTTCCAGTAGAAATCTTTTAATTCTGACAGTTTGTCCTTTTTGTTGTGATTGTGCTCTGCAATCTACCAAACCTTAAAGAAGTTTTTCTCTCAAATTCGAGTGGGAAAGTAATGTAGATTGATTACTTCTACTTTTTGGAGATCAGGTTGGTTTGAGAGAAAATCGCTCCTTCCCACTTTGTTTGATTGCCTTTGCCTTATCAAATTGACGTGGATGCCAACATGTTGTAACTTGTAACAAGCGCTTCTCGTTTTTGCTGGATGCTGGATGTACGTCATGCAGTCGATACACTTTTTTCTAATTGGTGGAAGGAACCTGGGCTCTTTTTGCATTCAGAAGCTACGCTCACTTCACTTTCAGACAACCTCGTCCAAAAAGATAAATTACTCTGAAGTACACACAACGCATCCCAGAGAGCTTTGAAGACCATGCAAAAGTGGTAGTGAAACGAGGATTGGATTTTCAGGTTGTTTGGCATTCGGATTTGCCAAGAGACCATTAAGTATCTGTATACACAAAGTTTCATAGGGAACTGTGGGCAAGCCAAATCAATCCTTCATTTTCGACAAGCTCAAAAATGTAATTAAGTTTTCTGACGGAGCTCGTTTTATATGGACAAATAAAATGTTTGCTGTTTCTGTGTATCATATACGCCCGTGCACGACAAGCTTACTACTTTCAATGCAGAGAATCGAAAAGCAAATTCATTTAATTTCGTTCATGCAATTCTGGAAATTTGGACGCCATAAAGATACTGGAAATTTGACGCAGAAACAAAACAAATTAGCAAGAATGGCAAATATACAAAGAAGAAGTGAGAGACTGTCGCAGCTAATATTAATGACCCATCCGACTCACGAATGACAGGGACAGTTGAATACTAGCGCTGGAAGAAAACCTCATTCAGTGTCTACGAAACAAAAGCTTAGTGTTGTATGACACTGGAGTTTCTAGCTCCGAATTGCTTTGTATCGTCGCGTTGAATTAAAAGAGAATGGAGGGTTTTTCATTTACGACATCATTCCATGTCATTAGCTGCAGTTCTGGTTCAATCCTAGTCGAGGCGGAAGGGCTGTCAACGTCATTAATTGAAGAGTAGTAAACCACAGACCGACAAAGATTTAGCACATCCACATTAACAATATATGTGCAATATTTTTGTCCATTGCAACATTGCAAGTTCTAAGCGAATAGATGAAGGAGTTGAGCAGCTGCTGTGCGTGGGAAGAAACCATTTTCATTGTTGCATTTGACAAAGTAATCTTCGCGGTTGGAGAAAGTGGTAGAATGGAACATGAAACTGCTAGGAGCAACGTAGCGAAGTAGTAGCAAAAGTAGCAGTGGCAAGCGAAGGATTGTATTCTGGAAAGTAGTGAAAGGACATGAAAGGGTGAGTGCAGCTGGAAAGTAGGAAGATTCTAGATTCTCTTCCGTTTTCTCTTGTTTCTCATGGTAAAATTCATCTGGACTCAGCTCTCTGACCCATTCGCAAAGGAAAGTCAGAAAGTACGACAACGCAGAGGAAAAGCTGGAGAAAGCCTCAACAAGAATCCGTAGTAAATCTCATAGAGTCGGTCTGGAGAAAGGACTAGCAGAGTTGAAAACGCTGCATGTTGTACAGTACGACTAGTGTTACAAGGTTCTCTCTCAGCTCTGTGTATCGATCAGCCAGAGGAAAAAGGCCTATAGGGTCTAATAGCAGGGATCAAGTAGGGGAAATATGACGCGGGGAAAAGACTATGATCATTGCACAGTCCTTGCGACATTCTTGGCGAAAGCCCTCGAATACTTAACCAAGTCAAGATTCTAAGGGACCATAGCTATTCGTCGACAACATGAAAATCGTCACATGTTAGCGTCAAGCCGTTACATCATAGCAAACAAGTCTTTTTCCTTCTCTTTTTCTGTATTTCTTCTTCTCTCATTTCAATTTCAACCTTAAAAGACTTTAAGTGCCGATTTTCTAGAGTATTACTTTAGAAAAACAAGGGACTTAAGAATGCTACATATACCTGATACTGATACGCTATTGAATTTGAAGCGGATTTTGCAAACTATAAATATATTGCTATATAGTTATGCCGTTCAATGGGTTTACTGTTTTCTTTGCAAACTGTGATTTCGCTTTCGGTTATATAAATAAAATAAATAATTCATGATGTAATATTTAGTGTTTCTTTATAAAACAATGAAGATTAAAAGAGAAGAAAGAGATGTACTTATACATAATTTCTGAAGAGGCAAAATTTCGTGCTTTCTAATAGGCTTGGGGGTTCAGTCGAATAGACAGATCGAACTCTGAGAACTGAATGTAAAAGGTAGGCTTAGAATGAGAAAACAATAGTGAATCTTCAAACAAGACAGATCGTGGTGCATAGTGAATGCGTACTGTGTGTCCCAGAGTCCCAACATTTCCCTCCTGTTCTTGTAGGACAATGAATGGGAGTCTTTTTGCAATTCAGAAGATGTGAGTTGCTTTTTTGGCTACGAGCCCATATATTCCATCCTTTTGAATGCTGAAACTTTTCAAAAGAAGCTTTCCCGCATTTGTATTAGGCAAAAGCCAGTTTGTGCGAACGGAGCCCTTTTGTTATTCTTGCGACTCGTGTGTTTTGTGGAACATTGGTAAAATAGTAGAATAGCATAGGAGGCGATGGATTCTACTCACTGTTCCACGTAGTACGGAATGGACCACATCACTGTCACAGACAAGTGGATCATTTCGTTTTATGAAAATGACTGCGTCGTTTTAGTCTGTTGAAGCTGTCCAGTTACGTCAACCGTGGCCGAGTGACAAATGCCAACTGGTCCTGCATTCGTGTAGACAGAGAGATTGAACGTGCGTCTTTACGCTATTTATACCTTTTCAAAGTACCCATTCTAAGCCTGTCTCTGATGGGAAAGACATATCAGATTTAGAATTGTAAACGACATCAACTGCTACGTGTAGTGGATGAGTAAGCAAGTGCCTAAACAAATATCACGACTACTCTAAATACTACGTAGACTTCCATTCTCAAAGTGAAAGCAAGTAATAACCTCTGGTTTGTGCCTGGGAGCTTAGCAGAATAGAAAAAAGAAGGAGGTAGCATTAAAAATGTGTTGTAACGGTGATGATAACAGTTATAGTGCCATTTCTTAAGCGGGTGTATTTCAGTTTATCGCGTAGCATAACTATGAAGCTGAAAAAACTTTACAAATCGTGTCAGTTGAAGAGTCAACCGTTACATTTCATGAAATGGAATCTTTGTTGCTGCTTTTCCATTTAGGTGAAATAGTAAATGCGCTTAGGTTGCATATACAACGCAGCGGCCTTAGATATCCTTTTTTGTTGCCAAAGTTCAATTTTGTCGTCGGTAGGAAGAACGCCAATAAATGACAGATAAGGAGAAAACTGTCATAGGATTTCATGGTACGGAATTTTTAGTATGTATAGCAAAAAATAAAAAAAATACGAAAAACCTCTCACCGATCTGAACGGGCGAGGAAGCAATGGACATTTATAGAAAACCGATACGGACAAAGTGGCATGATGAACATGCAAAGAAAGAGGGAAAGTGTGTAATATGACAGGATAGCTTTGGAAAGAGGAAATTTGAAAGATAGCGATATTTTACGTGAGCAACGAGTCAGTGGAGCACTAGATTGCCTTTTCTAATCGAGGTTTCCAAAAGGAAATTGAGTTTCGGTGATGAAGCTTCAAACCGACACCTCGTTACCGGTTTTTTACCATAGCCCCTAGAGATCTTTAACCCTCCCTCTTGTTTTTTATAAGCGCTTTCATATCTCATAAACAGCCTTTGCCTTATCTCGAATCAAAATTGACACTAAAGTTTGTCATTAGCAAGGATTACCTCCGCTCATCAGCAGAAGATTATACACTTTTCATCCGTCCCTTCTCAGTCATAATCAGCTCAAGCCTTCAATGGATAATGGCACCATTGAATACAAATAGGTGAACCGCAGAACGGAAAGGTGGCTACATCCGATCTGATAGGAAAATCCGCTTTAGCATAGCAATATATTTGGGATATTTTATAGTTCAAATAAATTTACAAGCGGTTTTTAGGATTTGTTTGTATTCTGTATGTGATTCACACGGAATAGGAAAGCAGGAGGCTGTTCTTGAAAGGTAAAGGCAGGTGATGTAAAACTCTCTTCTGAAACTGAAGAAAGTTACAAGGAACCTGCTCGGGTTCCCAGACCTGTCTTCCTCCGTTTTAAATATGAATGAATCGAGGACACCACTACCAACATTTTTTTATCTTGAGTAGTATACATCCCATGAAATCGTATAAAAGAATACTGACAAAATTTCCGTAGAATACCAATAAATATGCCAAGTAAGTGCACTAAATTTAAAATTCTCTAGGAAACTTTAATATAATACATGTGTGACCATTAACCTAGCATATTTTGGGTTTACGTAAGGAAGGATTTTAAATACTGGATTTACACTGTGGAATTTTACAAAAATATTTATTTCAACACGTAACAAATATATACTTTGACAAGACAACATATTAAATTTGTGTCGTTATTTGAATTTCAGAATTTGAAGAATCAAATAATGACGACCAACGTTTGGGTGGAGCAGGTGCGACAATCACTTTTCAAGTTTAACACAATAGCATACTGTAACAATATACTTTACCATTCATTCCAAAACAAGACAAGGTCGTCGCCAATCGCAATTCATGCGACTTTCTTAAACTCCATTCCTCCCAAGTCAAAGCGTCACTTGAGATAATTGAATTGAGCGTTCACAAACTTAGAATGAGTAATGGGCCAAGTGTCACCAACTCCAGGATTTATGAACTATAAATGTGTACAAAAGACTAGCGCAGGTTGGATTGGCACCCTATTCCCTAGAAATAGGGAATACTTTGAGTCTAAGAATTTCCAAAAAATTGAACGAGTTAATATAAGTAATTGTATTGTTAAAAGTTACAACGTATAGTTTAGCTTCGGATTCAGGAACACCAAACGCCTTACTTAAAGTTATTGTGCAATTTTTCTATGTCTCGTTTACCCAGAAAACTCGATTACGCTTTTTCGCATTAGATGTCTATTTCTTACTGCGTTACAATATGTGAGGTTAGAGGAAATGACCAAATTGATGTGTGTGAAAGAGTGACGAAGATTAATGATAGAAAATCCACATAAATAATGTAAAGCTCCCGAAGCTCAGTATAACTTTAAGCGACAGCGATTTTCCAGGTACAAACTCTAACCTCGTTCTTTCACTTTCCTTGGGCATTGAAATTAACAACCATATCTCACCTTGAGTTTAGGGATCACGAATTTATATACACTATTGGTAGTCAAACACTGACTGAGCAAGAATATAGAACATTTAAAATGCCACGTAAAATCTATGTCTTTTTCTGAACATTGAAAGTCTTTCACTATTTATTATGGAACGGATGCCTACATTCAAAAACATTGCATCGCAATTAATTAAAAATACTATGGGAAATGAATGTAAATAATATTTTGATTCTTATTCTTATTTAGAAATGGATCGACTACAAACTGCATTGGGATCCAACGGAATACGGTGGTGTGGAGCAGCTCTACGTTCCATCAGAACATATCTGGCTACCGGATATTGTTCTTTACAATAAGTAATTGCTAAATACAAAAACAATACTTACATGTTACTTACAGTTCTAAAAATTTTGATGTTTCATCTATAGTGCGGATGGGAATTACGAGGTAACTCTCATGACCAAAGCAACTTTGCACTACACTGGAGAAGTTGTTTGGAAGCCTCCAGCAATTTACAAATCTTCATGTGAAATCAACGTAGAATGGTTTCCATTTGATGAGCAGAGCTGTGCAATGAAATTTGGGTCATGGACCTACGATGGTTTTCAAGTACGATTATATTTCTAATTATAAATCATTATTATCAGTACTATAATATTTAACTTTAATATTTAAAACTATGAGTATGCAGTTATCCAAATATTTTCATGCCATTTTTCACAACTGCACGATGTTCCTCCTCATATAATTGGGCACGTTTTTGTTTCCTTTAATAAAGAATCTTAAAAGAGAATGAAGAAATGAAAACATAGAAAGAAATGGTTTTACATTTTACACTTTTACTGAACAACGGACAGTTTGTAAGTTTGAAAGACGGTCAAATTTTATCAGCTACTTCATTGCTCTTTTCTATAATAGTACATCAAATAAAGGAAATCCCTAGAAACACATAATAAGAAAGAACACGAAGCAAAACCTACAAATTCCACAGTTGGTTTGATACAGCAAGCTGTACTAATACTGTAATAGTGATGACAATGAAAGAAATTCAGTGACGGGGACAGGAATGTATGGCCAATGCATGTGTTGACATAGGGCGTACATTATTGCACAGGTGGTGAAAGTGGCGAGTGTAAAAGTAAACGTTGTAAATGATCAAAGGAAAATGTGTCTCGTGCAAATTGGGATGAAGGGTGCAATTGTGGAATGGGCGTGAGACATGCAATGATTGGAAAGGAGGTCGGAACGAGTCCGTCCATAGGAAATGTAATTGAGTGAGTTGTGTTGTGAACTTGTGATGTGCGTGCAGGTTGATTTACAGCACATGGATCAAAGCCCAGGAAGCAATTTGGTTCCGATTGGGATCGACCTAAAGGAGTTTTACTATTCTGTCGAGTGGGACATACTCGAAGTCCCGGCACGTCGCAATGAAGAGTAATCAATCAAACTCAGTCTTTTTCCTCTTCCCTTCCCACTTCATTACTCCACTTGTCCCGTCCAAACAATTATGTTAGTTAACTTTCTTTCTATTTTCATTTGCAGGTATTATCCGTGTTGTGACGAACCCTATCCTGGTAAGTCTCTGGCGACATAGCGACAACATCACTGATTCTCCTCTTGCTTTCCTTTTTCTTAATTTAAAAAATATAATTACAAACGAAATGGAAAAGACGATATTTATATTTCAAAGAGTTTCAAAAGCAATACAACTCTATAAAACTCGAAACAACGGACACTTATAGTAAGAAAATTAATAAAATGATCGACATGCATGTATATATACAAACTTAACACGTGTAAAAGTTACACGGCTTCATATATGATTGACGATTAGGCTTCCCGCTTCCATGACGTTTTTGGTTCAACCATATACGGAAGACACGGATACAGTAATTGTACAATATATACAAACTAATTTATTACAAGATATTTCATCAAAGCAACAATTAATAGAATTCAAAAACTATGTGTTGCACAGTTGCACGGAAAAATCAATTGTCGGCCGTGTTTATAAAATCTAGCGGTTTGGTAGTTGTCTCTAAAACTAGAACGCTTAATAATGGCAAATAGAACAGATTTTAAAATAACCATGCATAGGGGACTTTTTCAAAATACATCACGAATAAAGAGAGTGTGTTTCTGGGCCTCCTGCATACGCTTATGGGAAAAACAGTGATTATAGGGTGGATGGGTAGTTTAGTTGACAGGGATATGGAAAAAAGTGACGTACTTATTTTGAGAAAGTTCCCATAGAATAAACGAAAAACAAGTAATATAAACTATGCATTATACTTTATGCGATTACATAGTTATGAAAAGACCGCAAGGCCATAATCAATGAACTAGCAAAAGAACCAAATCGGAAATTTGAAATTTTCAATTTCCTGAATAGTGTTCCCACTATTTGAAACTTCACAGTTGCCTACATACGAAGGAATTCTTGAATTTATGAAAAAGAAATATGAACAGAAAAAGAGTCAGGAGGACTTGTTCTTTTGTGCAGGAAAGCGTGCAATGTCAAATTGAGTTTGGAGTGAATGAATTCGTTTCCATTCAAAGTAAGGTTCTGTATTGTGCAAACCGTAGAAGCAGAAAGTGAAAAAAGGAGACCATGTCACCGAAAATTCAAAAAGTCGAAAACTTGAATGGTTGTGACATTAAGTGCGTGGAAGGAAATGCCTTTCGTCTTCAGTCACCAAAATCCCCAGTAAATCTCTTTATACACTCTTTCATTGTCATTTTCACCTCGTGCACAAGAAAAAGTTGAGCATATTTATTTTGAATACTAGGTAGCCTATTCAAAACGCTTGGTTTATTAATTCGGCTTTGAAATCAACATTAAAAAGTGTACGGCTACTCCTATAATATAAAAGTCAAGAAAATTGTTCTTGTTAGTTTTGGTTATAAGTTATAAAACTAATTATCATTATTAGTCTTACCGTAAAAGCTCTATTACAATTTCTGATATAAACCCACTCTCTGTTTGTGACCCAGCCTTCAGGAGGTCAGAACGGTTAGTGACCCACTCACTAGTTGTAACCGACTCCAGAAAGTCGTTCTAAAGCTATTGAATCAGTCACCATACCGTTTACATTAACAAAATACGGTAATTATAATGGTAAGCAAGGTAAAAAAAAACCTGAAACTCATTGTCTCGGAGACAAAGCGATGATTTTAGATGAGGAACTAATGGAACTGTGAATTTGATAGTTTACCTCTTAATTGTTTTCAACCATATTACGATTTTATGATACGTTTCTACATTGTACTATATATTATTGCGCTTAAAATTAATAAATAATGCCTTAGATGACAGAGATTATGAACTGAAAATCGCTGGTTTAGTCTAGTAACCCCGCTTCTAATTCGAACCCACTCTCCGATTGTGACCCATATCCGAGACCTCTCGGTTTGCGACAATATCATGGTTTTGTAATAGAGCTTTTACAGTATGTGTCATGATAATTTAAGACAAGTTTAGACAGCAATGAGTCCTGCTGTTGGTTTTCTCAGTATAATATATTCCTGAAAACGACATTTTAGGATCGGAATTCGGAATGTATGGACGACCAAGACTATGAAGCAGAACAGATTGAATGCGAAACAAAAGTTATTACTATTAATATGTACTCTCGGAAGGTTGTGAAAGTTGTGATTGCTTTTTTCCTTTTGTCCTGCTGTGGTCGCTGTAAGAAGCTAATTTTACTTTTATTTCCTGCGGCGCGGCGTAAAGAAACTGCAGGATGAAATACGAGCTCAACTTGACCAAAAATCGACTCTTTTAATGTAGCATTTTAGGATTTCTGGTGTATGCGGTGCTGGTGGGAGGAAAAAACAGCACGTGGTAATAAGACCATGTGAGAGAAAGAAATGGAAGATTTATTGTGTCGTATGGCGAACAGATTTCTCATTCTTGGCACAAGATTCCATGTCTCATTTTTACTCTGCAACGTGGTCAAAGCGGCCAATTTTCTACTCTCATAACAAACTTACATGATCTGCCACCTCCACATTTTTCTTTTGTCTTTCCTTTCCTTCCTCAAAATACAATTCAGGGACTCATTGTTTGCTTCAACGAGCCCCAGTTTGATATAACCACATTTTTGCTCTCAATCTCAGACTTTTCTACGTAAACTCAAAATCTCACTACCTGTCACTAATTTTTCATTTGCTTTCTACAGCTATTCTCAATTTACTACTATCCATTTCTCTTTATGAAAAGATTTACGTGCGATAACAATGACGCTTCTCATGTAGAACGACTCACCATGCATACTACAATCACAAGGAAACCGGAGAACGTTACATTACGTTGTAGAACGAAATCGCAGAATCACAGACATACGTCTTTTCTACATTTTACGCTGTTGATGTACAATTCTACCTTCTTGCTACTGGTAATGTTGTGTGTACAATGAAAGCCTCCTGTGGTGTGGTTCAGCAGCTTATCTCCTTTTCACTAAATGAGAATACGCTTTGTTGTACTTTCCCTGAGCTGATAAGACACGACAATGTATTTGTA
>JABASF010000106.1:0-68994 GCA_019776145.1 Harlomillsia oculata | reverse complement strand
TTGTACATATTTTGCTTTGTTTGATAAGCTTCAATGATTAAAATTCGAAATCAAAAGCGCATTTAATTGGATCGGTTGTTGTTCATTTGTCATTTCCATCTCATGGTTAATGAGATACAAAGTTCACTATTTAATTTGGCAAATTAATGTCTATATCTATAATATATTACGGATTTTTTCTCCTACTTTGGAGTTGGAGACTCAGGGGGCCGGGGGAGTCAAATTGGGATCTTTTGACATTGGTAGAGTTGGGTGGAAGTGGAACACCGAAGTTTGCTACAGTACAGGTACGTACGGTTGTTCGTCATTCGTCTCCTTAGTCAACACCTGCATCAACAAAAGTTCACAGTCATGCGCGCATTCCATTTCGAAGGAAAATGTCAACTTTCCGACTTCCAAAAGTTGACCATTAACGACTCCTCCACGGCCTCGAAATCCCGCCACATTGAAGGTCAACACCAGATAAGCACAGTCTTCCTGACCTTTCCCACTTCGAACGTGACTTCCACTCAATTGCTACGCCAGAGACTGAGTGCACCCGTTTTCGACTTTTCGACCACTGCAAAATATAGTTCAAATTCAAAATCATTTTTGAGTACCTAATAAATAATTTATACACTACACAACATCACAAAACCATCATCTGACGTCATTTCGATTACAATCAAATCACCACACGAATAAACATTCTGAAATCTAAATGACGTATTAATGAAGCCTTAAACCATCATAAAACTCATGATCAAAGCTCGCACTTGGCAGGTGCAGGTGGATTGTGTTACCTTGGAGCAAAGTAATGCCAAATCCCGTATGAACCATGTTAAAATACCCGGGTTGCTAATACGAACCATTTTGTATTCTTAGTAATGTGTAACAGTGTGGCTCATACAAATTAATAGCATGCTGGCTGTAGTGTGATTTTGTGTAGTGTATGCAAATAATCTTCCAACATGCTCATAAAAGAATAGTAAGATTATTTTAAATCAATTAACAGCTTAATTAATTCAAACGCTGGACATACTACTAATGCGTTTTTTGTTTGGCACATTTCAGTCGTATTTGCATGCCGATGACAGTTCCTGAGGTGAGACATTGTGAATGCTAAACCCTAATTGATTTGATAGAGATTGGATTGAATTGAGGATTGAATTAGTAAATTGACTAATTTAATTTGCATAGTTTGAACTTGCACATTTGTGGGGAGTGGCTCAGCAAAGTCGAGAGGAAACGGGTGGAGGGAATGGAGTGGAGATCCTCAGGAATGAACCCTTTTCTGGACACATGCTCCTCAATGGCTACGACACTGGACAATACACACTCAAAAACTATCATATTGCAAAGTACTCCATCCCACTATTCACTATTGACTATTGACTATTGACTATTCATTATTGATTAGTTGTTTTCATTTTTCGAAAGCTTTACGACATTTGATTTTATGCAAATCTAATTACAGCAGTGTGCCCAGATGGGTGCGCTTGTTACTTCCTGCCGCCGCCTTCGTACTCAGAGAAGAATGCTGGAATGCTTATCCATACTGTCGGACTATAATTACGGTACAATGCGTTTGATAAGAATTCGTTCGTTTGGCTGGATTAAGTTGATAATGTTTGATTGGCTAATTAGAACGAATTTATGGGGGAACGATTTATGATCAAAGTGGAAACGATCTGTCTCCCAGACACTGGATTCACAGCGAATGCTCATAATCTGCCACCGGAAAAGTTGGGACGTGAGGTCGTGCACATCAACATTGCATTTCCCCCGTCGGACGTGGATGTCGATCCAGGTTTTGATCCCGCCACATTCAGGTCGGAAAAAACTGGGAGAGGACCATTAGAACAGAGAGAATGGGCCATCACTGTAACTTACACTTAACCAATCTCACCTTTTGCTTTTTGATATCCTCAAATTAAAATGATCCCCGGTTACATTGAATTTCACTGCTTTGTCCTATAGGCTGACCCTGTCATGTGTATCTACAAACTTGTGACTGCAGAGTTCCGAGTTTTCGGGGCTCAAACTCGTGTAGAAAACATGATTCACCACAATGAGCATCGATTGTTTACAGTTTATCATCGGTGAGTCATCCTAAATACTCGTACTTTCAATTATTGATTTTGAACAAATGGTTTTGGCCTTTTGACCTTCTGACCTTCTGACCCTTGCCCTTGCCCTCGTTTCATTTAACGAACCTGCTTCCTTTGTGAATTTCAGAAAGTTATTTTGTTGGACGGATCAATGGTATGGCCTCGTAATGGCGGACATTCGCCAGATAGAGCTGGACACTGAAAGGGAACTCGAAGAAGTAATACATAATTAGCAGTAACCAAATCAGAAATCAGAAATCATTCCAATCAAATATTGAATTATTGACTCTTGATTCTTGATTCCAGCTTCGAAAAGCTGAAGGCCTTCGCGGTATGCAGGTACAGGAGCAGCGCAGGTGAACAAGACGGGAATCCGATTGGCGTGTTGTTGGATTCAAAATTCAGTCACCCTTAAATCCAAATTCATGTTTTTCAAATCGGGAATAGATCAAAACAGGTTGAGCACAACACAACATGGATTTTGTATTCATCGCTTACACTTGTAATGTTTTTAATTGGACGACATGAGTCTGTAGTGACAGAATATAATTAAATTACCATTAATATACACAGAATAGTTTGCTAACTATACATTATTATAATAAATCTTATAAAGGTTGATTAAGTACATCTTCCTGTAAATATCACAAAACAGATCTCGCTCTCTCTCTCTCGCTTTCTGTGTGTGTGTGCATGCATCCTAATTATTATAAATGATTAAATGACTTATTATCTTACTACGTAAAAACACATTTTTATATGAACAACAATTACAAACAAAGCGACAACATGAAAACAAGGCTGCAAATTGTGGGGATCGACCATATTGACCTTGACCATGACATGGTGACCCATCATTCTCAAATAAATTTGCATGACATATTAACCACATTAACAATTGCATTGAAAGATCTCAGTTTATGCAAAAGTGCAAAGAAACAGTACAACTTTGCAAAAACGATAATGTGAGCTCGGCTCTAGAAAAATAGCGTGATTCGTGATGTATTCAAGTAAAGTATTCACCAAGGATTTGCATGTGAGTACAGTTGCACTTGCAGTTGCACTACTCATCAGCATCAGACATCACACATCCATCAGAGATCAGACAAATCAGACTCTCCTCGCTCTCCTCTCTGGCTTGCGCTTGGCGCATGCATGTGATCAAGTGCGTTTTGTATTGTATAATACAATTGCACTGTAGACTGTAGCGAGTGCAAATTGACGAGACGAGAGAGAGGGAGGAAAAATGCTAAAAGCATCAGTTAATTACAATGCATGCCTTTTGTTTCACGTTTATCGCTCTTTAAATGCCTTCAATTGTAATGTGTTGCCACTGTATTGTAACAAGGATAAGCAATAGTACTAACTAAGTACATGTGCACTGCACTCTGCATTCCAGACTCTCCTCAAAAACCATTTCATTATGTAAAACGTAAATCTAATATAAATTATTATTAATAATCATTGAATTATAAAGCTACACCTATGAATTTGCTGGATAAAATGACATTTAGGGATGAAAGGGGCTACAATAGGGTTCAAATGTTGAAAGGTTGAAGGTTGAAGGTTGAATCAATGAGTCCTCTCCGAATGCATGATTCGGGATGCGAAACTCTCCACGTTGTGATTCCCATTCTTTTCGTACTGTCTTTCATGCAACAGATCTTGGAGATTTTGAGGGATGAAATCATTGACGAGTCGATCAATCGAAGCTCGATCCGGGAAGAGTTCTTTATTTGCCAGCACACAAAATGCCGTTTGACCTTTGTAATTGAATGCTGCACTTGTCACAGCTTGGGGAAAATATATTGAGAAATCTTTAAGATTTCTTCATTTCATACAAGGAAAAATGATAAGGAATCATTAAAAGCGCTGTTTTACCTGATTGCCTCCATTGGAGACCGTACATTGGGATCATGTGCTTGACCCGATGACCTGCGAAGAAAACGTCATCTTCGTATCGTCCAGGAACGGTTGTGAATGAAATGGAAAATCCATTGTAGGACGAATTCATGAATGGCTTGAGAACAAAGTTGGGCAACAGTGTGAGGACAGGGACGGAGTACCGGGTAAAAATCGGTGCTCCGGATTCCATGTTTTGAATAAATGAATCCTTGATTCCGTGAAGCCATTCTTTGCAGTTGTTATAGGTGAACGGCACTTTTATATATGTTGCTGTCCTGTTGTAATGTACGGTTTAATGGAGTACAAATTAGATCCGACGAACCCTTGAAGGAATCAATGTAAGAAGTAAGAGTCTGGAAGTAAGAAAAGCCCAGCGGCGGGTGTTTACCAAACGTTGGCCATTTTGTCGGTGGGATGACGCTTCCAGGGAAGAGGAACAAGGATATTCATGCATTTCTGGCTCAAGTCTTCATCCGGTGACGCTTCTTCCACGTGTTTCTTCAAAGCACCGGCCACGACGGACATGCCCACAATTGCAAAGTGCGTGTCCAGTTTCCTTCTCACTTTCTTGACTGCTTCAGTGGGAAGGAAGTTCCAGGAAATGATTCCTTCCGGACTCGTTTTGTGACGCGTGAACCAATCGGCGTGGAAAATGTTGCTGAGGTACAAGTAACCTATGACTAGAGGTGCTTGGAAAAACAGTCTCGCCTATACATCCCAAATTCCCAAAATTCAAATCCATTCATTTTAATCAACAATGAAGACCAACCTGACTGATGACAAGCAAATTGTATCATTGACATGAGACTGACCTGCTTGACCCAAGATGAACCTTGAGGTTTCTTGACTTCAAACTTTGGAGGTTCCTCACCAATCATCACGTCAAACATTTTGAGCAACGTGAGTCCATCACAAAGACAATGGTGAATCCTCAAAGTGATGGTTGAGCAATTCTTTTCATACTCGGTATGACACACGAATTCCCACAAAGGTTTGTCCTTCCTGTAAGGTGCCGTCATCCATTGTCCACAAAACCGTTTGTAGTCCGACTCATTCATTGGGGTTCGATCTTCTCGGATATGATCCCGAATATCAAAATCCTTCGCATCCTTCCAGAAGAGATAACCACCGAAATGCACAGGCACTTGCCGCATCCTCTTGTAGATTCGTTCTCCCTGGGGATTCCTCGCTTCCAGTACATTCTTCTTGAATTCTCTGCAAAGCTGTTCCAAAATAAGCAAATTAAACGACTTCTGACCTTCAAAAATCCACACGACTTTGGACCCTCATAAAACTAAAATTAGGCCATTTTCCTTTATTCCTTTCCAGCAAAGAAGTGAAAGTTTAGCTTTGACCGTGACGTCACTCAGACCAATCATTATTTAGGCTCCTCTTGTTGTAAAACCTGTTACTATTTATGGAATACCGAAATGAGCGTACCTTGTCAATGTCAACTTTGCCGTCAACAATGAGAACTTGGGAGATGTTGGTGTAGGAGCGACTCCCGTAGAAGTCATCTTGGGCCAGGATCCCATCGTAAGGATTCATGGGGGAGAGGAACTCGGGATGCAGTTTCATGGCTAATGGAACTATCACATGGTACTTGATTAAATATAAAGGACCGAATATGACTATCACACCCGGGATGACCACAGTTAAAAACACAATCCATGCACAAACACAAGCACCAAATTCTACTAGCCATGATGTCACTTGAACGGACGTCGTGAACTTGACCTTCTCATCACCATCTCTGTCCACGTCGTCACTCTTGTTCACATTCACATCCTCCCCACATCTTTTCCCATTTGTGACACTGGGATTAGGATGACGATTCCCTTCCACTTGTTGGACCAACGTCGTCGTTGTCGTGCGTGTGCTATTCATGTTGTCGCAAAAAATCACAGATTGGGAAAAATGACAGTCGTATCGAGAAGATGCGTCTCTCCACCTTGAATGTCACGTAAACGCTTCTTTGGTCAGACGCTGCAGACTGACATTTTTGGAACAAAGATCACTTTTCCCCGCACGCACAAGCCAACGTTTAGGAACACAATGGAATGGACACAAAGCGCAAATAACTCGCTTTTACTCAAATGAAAAGTGCGAGTGTGAATTGTCAATTAGTTTTTAGCACTTTGGACTTGCCTGTCAGTTGTGGTGATGAGCTGACAGGGACGTTGCAAATGACGAGGAGTCCCTCGTGTGCCTGACTAGTGTGGACTATGAAAAAGCTCCGTTTTGGTCGTATAGTTCCTTATCAATCCGTACGTTGAGCAAGTGGTAGTCTTACAGATAAAGACTTGAATCTGCCTTGAAGCGTGCAACTCTCCTGATTAAAAGTTAACCTACAAAACTCCTCCTTCTCCAACTTCACTGGCAAGAAGGACCGTGGAACGTCTTAAGAAGTGAGTTCTTTATCCTTTTCCCTAGGATTTTTCTTGCTACCAACTAACTTTTTATTCTTTGCGCTTCCTTGGCCTTTTACTTACCAAGTCAAGCCAAAAACCAAAACCTCACTTGCACTGATGAGGGATTTTGCCTACACTTTTTTAACTACTCAAAAAGCACGGCTCTATGCAATTTGTGGTGAGGTTGAGTCTGGCAGTCTGACTGACTGAGTCTCCTTTGCTGTTGCTCAGTGTTTCTCAGGTTGTTCCTTCAACTCGTGTGGACAAGACGAAGACCCAGGCCGGCTCTTATATAAAGGCCATGGCCCATGCATGCGGCTCCCAACTTTCAATCATATGACAATCAACTCAACAAAGCATCTTGGCCTGGCCACACTCGAAAATGAACAATGATTGTGATCCAAAAGACACTGTGAAGAAGATGCGTGGCTCGCATTTTGTAAAGGTAGATTCCTTCCTTTTAATCAACAATCAACAACCAAATCTGGAGGGTGTCTCTTGTTGTGCTTGTCCATTCCTTGAGGTCAGGATCATGCGAAGCCAGACCTCGTCCACGTACGTTGACTTGTCTCGAGTCTTGACGTTGGCTCTTGTTTACTAATCTCCTCCGTCCACTCCAGTGATGCTTTCCTAATTCCTTCCTATAGCATTCTATCCTAGCTTGGGAAATCCAACAACAACAACAATGCAACGGTAAAACTACAACCTGACTTCGTCAATGGAAACATAGACGCGTCAATGATGATTCCACTACCTCCCGGTTTCTTCGTCAGGTAATAAAAGCTTGGCATCCACAAGTCCAGACAAAGACAATGCTCATCAAGTGCTTACGTACAATCCACGCGCATACTGTCACTGTCACATGTCACATCATGTAAACGCACTTGGTTTTTATTTGTTCATTCCGTACCCTTTGCCTTTGACCATTTGATCATAGCCAACAATGTGTTACTTCCAATTGACATGGTATGGCGTGCTTACACACACACAGAGGAACACATTCCAAGCCTATTACTTTGATATGAGAACAAGAACAAAGAAATGGATTGCGAATGTGCATGTGCCTTATGGATTCGCAAAACTATTTCCTTTAGCATTTAGGAAATGAGACAAAAGGAACACTGCAGACTACAGACTACTGTGTAGATTCACATTCGCACGAAGTGTATGGTCAAGTGGTCGCAACTATCAACTAGGATCAACATCGCTTCACACGTTACCCTTGACATGCAACGCGCGAATGTTTTGCCACTCGTTCTCGTGGAGCAAAAAGGAACAGGGAACAGGCAATTCCTTATGAGCATAAGCACACACACAGGATTCGTGGATTCGTCCCTTTGAGGATGAGGAAGATGGAAAATATTCAATTACTCACGTCCGCACTTGAGCTATGCAAAAAGAGCAAATGAACCAACATTTATTTGTATTGGGATTGCATGAACAACGCTTTTTTCCTTCCTTCCCTAGGTGCTGAGTGCAGATGCACTCACGCTTCGTCCAATCGTCATACTTTGGTCATGTCAGTCAGTTGACTCTGTCCAAGAGTACATGTGAACCTAAATAATCTCCATTGCAAACAATACGACATTCCATCCTCTCGTTCAAATAGTCCATTTTTTAGGGTGTCACTCAACTCAACGAAAAACCATCGATCCTAAATGCTTCAGTTGTGGGTTCACCACGTTTGACTTTTGACAAACTTCCTAGATATTCTTAATAAACATTTTGATTATCTTTGTTCCGTTCATTTTGTCTGATTGAGCCAGACTCCAACCTCCAACCCATTTTGATTACATTCTCATTCATGATTGATTGGACTTGACTTTTGACTTTTAATGTTTGTGTTTCGTGCCAACCCTAAGCCAAAACTCGCCAAAACGAAGCCTTCAAGTTACGTAAAATCAAGTAAATACGTAATCTTTGTAAATCATGAACATCTAATACTAAAGTTTGCTATTTTATTAGCAATATAATATAACTCGCAATTCATTAAACAAAGTGGCGTACGCACACGCACCTTGCACATTGTCAAAAGCCGATTTGAATGACGTCAGAGAGTTAGCGTAAGCGACCTGGAATGCTGGAATCTTACGCATTACTTTATGCGTAAGCATCAAATGTACGCATCAACAATGGAAATCGAGATTGAGTGAGTCTTTCCATTTCAACCAGGGACAGGGACAGGGTAAAAAGGTAAAAACCCTTTTGGGAACATGAAACAGAATCAGCACAAACAAAAATGTTGCAAATCTCTGTGTTATTGACCCACCATATTAGACATCCTTCGTCAATTGTGTTCCTTGTGCAAAATTAGCACAAAAAAGGAAGACCAAATTACAATTTACAATCCAGTGGATGGAGGATGATGGCGATTGAATGGTGAAGCAAGAGTCGAGCTCGAGTGGTCTGGTCATTCATTCAATCCTTCTTGTTTTGCTTTAACAGCTTTTTTGTGCTGTCAATTTTTGTAGTTTGGAGTTTGGATCACCTTGACTTCCCTTGGCTTCGCCTTCACTTTCCATGCTTTCCTAATTCCTACCCATATCTTCATCTTTCGCAAAAAATACAATCTACTGCCTTGCTTGCTTATGTGCTCCCCTGCCTGCTCTACCTCTGTGCACTGTAAGAACACCACTTGAGATAGTGGAATTCGCGTTCCTACTAATAATGGCAATATAAAATGGCAATTTAGAGTGGGAATTGCCACTCACTGTGATATAAAATGTAAGTTAGTATATGGATATGATATGATATGATATGATATGATATGGTAGGTTGTGCTCATAGGCAGACAGATTAGAGATTAGTAATGTCGCAACAGCTCTGAGCAAGTGTAGTATAGGCATAGCACAATCGCGAATAAGTTCATTTACTACTATAAAGACATAAAGACTTGTGTCATTTGATAGCAAGAAGAATCAAGTCTTCATGGAACTAATCTCTGATGTCTCTTTTGAGGTCAGGGAAGAAGTTTTCGTAGGAGAGACATGCTGACATGCATCTCTTCCTTTTTGCAAATTATATCCACGGAAGCAAGTTCCATTCAAAATGCTGGATACGACTTGGATATTGGAAATTGACCAAATCATTCCATTTTCTGTCCGTATTGAAGTGATTGCGAATTTTCACATTGCAATTGCACTTTTGCACACAGGACGAATGAAATTGTCGTACACAGTTTTCGTTTCATACTGCAATGCGATGTTAATTGCGATAAGGTTTTCCTGCTTGTCCCTTGCCTTGCCTGGTCCCCATGTCCGCTTCTCTCACTCTGTTGAGTTTTGTGACTTGTGTTGTGACTCTTCTTTCTTGTTTCGTTTGTGTTTGTAGGAAATGGAAATGCAGAAATGTTTTTTTGATATCTGTTTATTTTCCGTTCTGATGACGATGCTAATAAACTTGTGCATTTTGCTTTCCTAGGAATTGAATGCACTCACTCGACTCGCACTTTACAAGGTCATTTACATTTCAAGTTGTAGCAGTTTGCAAAATGATTAAACTGATGTATTGCTGGAAGCAATTAATTGCTCACTCCAGTAACCACATGCGCATGGCCCAGGTCCATGAGTATTAAAATGTGACTTGTTGGGACATTGACTATTCAAATTTTGATGTGGCGATATTAGATTGCATTTATTGCATTACTGATGATCACAGATTGGAATTTGTATAATCTAATCTACACACCATAAACCACAAACTCACGAAGTCTACATGACGAAATAACACCCATTCAACGAATTAATCGTTAATCATTACTGAATTAACAATTAACGTCATCATTAAAAATGCGTTTAGTAATCCCAATCGTTATCATTTCTATTGGGACCTTGGCCATAGTTTGACTGCGAATTTCCTCCGTGTCCGTAGTACGAAGGTGAAGGTGCTTCTGAAATAAATTTTACGAATTTTCGATAAGGGACGCATAATTTGATAGTATGCTTGTGATTATGATTACGTACGAGGAGCATTACGCTTCCCTGGAGAACTGAATGGACTTCTCAGCTTAGGCCGGAAACGAGCAAAAATTGGCTGAATTGATGGGGATTGAAATCTTGAGTTTTGTGGTCGTGGTGCTGGTGCTGGAGACACTGGAGAGGGAGACTGGACGGAGGCTCCTCTATGTTCCGCTTGATATGACATCCCGGCTCCCATAGATTCTTTGTCATTGTCTAGAGTATTCTGGAAACTATTCCCGGGTTGGTAATTATTGACATTGACCTGCGCGTCCGAATAATTAGCATTCCTCTTGGAAAAGCAGCAACAGGAGCAAATGTAACAACACAAAAATACGATCCCAATGATGATCAAGGAAGGCAAACAAAGGACTATGATTGCAATTGCGATGGCTGCTCCTATGCTGGTCATCACAATAAAAAATTATTACAATTAATTAATTTTGCAGTTCCAAAGCATTTTTTGAATTTTTAACATTTTATGACAATAAGTACCTGATTCCAACTTCGTCTTTAAAGATCTGTGAGATATCCAATTCGTCAAGGATCTCATCCTTCTTCCTTTCAATTTCTTCTCTCAGTTCATCTACTTTTGTCTCGAAGTCATCTTCCGCCCTTTTCACTTTCTCGTCGATATAATCGCACATTTCTGCGTCACCCGTCCCGGGACACACCTGTGCCCTTGTATAACTAACTATACTAATTAAAACTAACAATCCAAACCACCACCAAATCTTCATTTTTTGTGTTTTAATTTTTAGCCTAACTAATGACGAACCGTGTACGAAATGCATGCAATTCTTGTGAAGAATGCCGAAACTCACTGACTACACTGTAAAGTAAAAATAACGTAATGGAATAGAATAATGAACATGGAACATAATGAAGGCCGGCATACGGTCTCCGCTTTTGATTCTATCCATTGTCGAATTAGATAAGAAATAGTGTATGATATGAATAATCTCTATGTCTATTCTATATGTTTCTTTCGCAAAGTCAGCTCTGCTCAGAGTCTCTATTGCACGTTTCAGCAGGATCTAATGCAATTCCGCTGTTTCATCGCATTGTAAAGTGTGATGTGATGAGTGATGACGGATGTTATTACTTAAACATGTCACGAACGCATATTTAATGGTAGCAATCTCTTATCTCTCTCTTCTCTTTTGCATACTTGAGCAGCTTTGAAATCCGAAATCCTAGTATCATTGAGTGCTTTCCTGGTTATTTGATTACACCCATTTAGACACTTGTAAGATTAGGAATTGATATAATCACTAATCGTAATCAGTAATCAATAATCGCCGACGGTATGTTTGAGATCAAGCGTTTTTATCTTTCCCAAATAATAATAAGTTAATAAACAACTGAGTGAATCATATACAATTTCGCGATTTGTAATTTATTGCTCATATACATGAACTCATTTATATTTCGAAAACGTTCTACAAAACTTTAGAAGACTCTGAATTTTTGAACGGATGAGGTTTTAGTTTTAGGAAAGAGAGTGAAAGTGAAAGTGAGCAAAGGAGAAGAAGGTTTGTTTGTCTGTTGAGTGGAGAAACTGGAGACTGGAGAAAGCCCAGAAAGAAAGCAGAAAGGAAAGGGAAAGGGAAAGGGATAAAGGGACGTTGACGTTTGAGCTAAGGAATGCCGGAGGGAACACCCAACGCCGAGTCCGCTCTCATTCAAATCCTCACTGCTCGCTTTCCACGACGCGCTCACGAACCACAAAACCACGACTTATTCCCATTTTTTTGAAAAAAACGGCAGTTTTGAACAAAAAATTTCAAGATGTTGTACATGGAAGATTATCTCGAAAGTAAGTGGACATTTTATTGTATTTTTCATTAATGAACATTGGTAATCCCGTCACCTTTATTATTTATTATTTTCGTTATTATTATGTACTCCGTGTGTTGTCAGCTGCTAGTGGCGCTGTAGTCTGTAGTTTTAGTGGGCGTTTTTCCATTTTGAGACTTACGGGATTTTATTAGTGTTTTATAATAGTTATTGTTCTTCTGAAGTGAAACTAACTTTTTTGTTATTTATTTGCAGTGATTGAGCATTTACCACAAGAGCTAAAGGACCGATTTACCGAAATTCGTGAGTTGGACTTGCAAGTTCAAAGTGAGCGTAAAGCGTAATAGTAGTCTACTAATAATTAGTAGATTAATAGTCAATTTTTAAGATTCTAAAAAATAAATACTTCCTTGATTTGATTGTCAGATGCATCAGATAAGCTTGAAGACAAAGTACGAATATTTTTCTCGAATGCAAAACGACAGCGAACACCCGACCGCGATGGAGATTTTGAGAATGTTCGAAAGGAATTTTACAAAGCCTTGGAGGATGCAGGTTGGACATTGACATTGGACATGTTTTAACCTTTATGATGAACTAATTAATTCATTTGTAATAAATGTACATTGTTGTGTTCACGTTCAGATGAAAAAGTACATCAAGCAAATCAAATGTATGATTTGGTGGAACGATACTTGCGAAGATTGGATCAGGAATTGCACAAGTTCAAGATGGAATTGGAAGCTGATAATGCGGGCATTACTGAAGTTTTAGAAAAACGTAATTTATTCAAGTTTTTGAATGCAACTTCTGAATGAGATGGTTTTCAGTTGTTTGATTGTTTGCTTTTTAATTTCAGGCTCATTGGAATTGGATGCTCCGAATACTCAAGAACGTGTACGTGATCGAGATTTGAGCCAGAAGGAAAATCGATACTCGGCAGTGGCGGTGGTGGTGAAACAAGAGAAGAAATCTGACCGGAAGGGATCCGTTGATAAAATTCAGCCTCATGGAAGTCACAACATAACAGGGACTTCAACACCTGCAGTAACTTACACATTGGGTCACATGGGGGCTGGTGGAAATGCCATTGCTGCTGCGGCGTCTCAAGCAATTGCTGCCACTCAGCAGGTCAGCTATGTAATTATTCAATTATATTCAACACATTTAACTTCATTATTACAATACCTGCTAACGATTTGTCAACTAACGTACTACTTGAATTGTATTGTTGATAGATGCAACAAGGCAGACGAACGGCCAGTTTAAAAGCATCGTATGATGCCGTCAATCTTGGTTTACATGCGACTGAATTCAGTGTTGGCCGTGATTTAATCATCAATGCTGACTTGCATCAAGCTGCTCAACAAGCTTTGGCTGCTACTGCTGGAACCTCGGGCACTGGTCAAGAACAGAAGCGGAATAAACGGTTAGTTTTAGTTACTGTTTATTCATTAACTTGTCCATTTTACAATTCATGTGACGTCACTGACTAGTGACTCTCGTTTGACCTTTTCTAATCAGAAAATCACAACATACACAAAACCCGGATATTATGAATGCTCCAGAAGAACTCGTGGAAGAGCCAATGATTGTCGAAGAAACTCCGGCTGATGGAACAGTCGATTGGACGTACGATCCTAGTGAACCCAGATATTGTCTTTGCAATCAAGTGTCGTATGGTGACATGGTCGCTTGTGACAATGAAGATGTAAGGTTTTCGGTTTTGCCCACTTTCGAAAAGACTACGACTTTTCATAACATGACTCTGACTGAACTGTGTTGGTTTTTGGATAGTGTCCAATGGAATGGTTCCATTATGGTTGTGTTGGCATCACGTCAACTCCGAAAGGGAAGTGGTATTGCCCTCAGTGTTCAGCTTCAATGAAACGTCGTGGGCGTCGCTAAACCAACATGTTGCAGTGCAGCTGCACACGGTCGTGCAAACGATTCATCATCTACAGCATCAGTAGTAAATGATAGTGGTGTCGTCATTGTCTTTATGATCCTTACCATTTACCATTTACCATTCATTAGTAGATAAATTAACTTGAATATAAACTAAATGGAGTAAAAATATGAGCCTTTCCTGGCTCCTCTAACCAAGGATGTTACACCAACAATAGTCAAGTGTTGTTGTGTGACGAAGATGTAGGATGATGAAATCGTCCGTGTAATTCGTAGTCTAATTAAAGTAGACAACAAATTGACTAAACCGCTTGCGCAGGAAGCCAGTCCAGATTTTCGTTTCACATTGTACCTAGATATGTGTCAAAAGGTCAAAAACCTACATGTACCATTTCTTAATATATAGTGTGAGTATGAAATCCATTTCTTCCAAGCAGCTTTCAATGTTTACGCTTAATGAGGAGGCTAAAAATCTTCGACTGTGTATGTCAAATGTCAAATCTTAAATAATTGTTCTTCTTCAAGGCAAGGACTTGTATTAATTTTGTACACACAAAAGTATCGGTTTTGAATTTTTGAGCAACTCATTGTTGCGAAGCGTCAAAATGTCAAAACTTTCAATTTACAATTTATTCAAGTGTCATAGTCATTAAGTCAAATTATTAAGTTGGCAAAAGTGAAGCCGAAGCAAGGGTATTAATCGTATTAATTTCATTTACAATTGAAAATAAATCAAAATGTAGTCTGAATTTTTTGTCATTGTAGGTAGCGTACATTATATTGTCAAAAAAGGCATTATTATATAGTGATAGTTGTGTTTTGTGTATCTTCACTCTTGAGACTCAAGTGATGATGATGATAATGATGAGACATTAGCTGCTAATTAATGTGCTAATTATAAAGTTTCGGAGAAATTAATTGTGTTCGATTTAAATGTGATATTTGTAACTTGTAAAATTTTCAAAACTAATATTACTAATTGCAAAGGTATTCAAGTGATGTGTAGAAGTGCATGTTGTACTTAGTAGAGTGTTAGTGTTCACCTTTTCTCTCTATGATAAGAAAATGCAAACTCACGGAGTAGAGTTATTAATTACCATGCAATTAAAATTCTCGTGAACAAAGCAACCAAACGAATGAAATGAATGACATGGTATTTTTTTATTGTTTTTTTAATTGGTAGACTTGATTTGTGTTATGCTCATGTGCTGCATAAATCATATTTCTGACAAATGTCAAGTAGATTTATTTGGAGGAATGCACTGCACACTGCACATAACGTCAATTTTTTGTGTCCAAAAGTCTTTTAGTTAAATCAGTGTCCTTTATTTGATTGCGTACGAAAGGAATGACATGTGGAAGTTGGAATTGGAAGTATTCGATAATTCGATTCATGAAACATTTTTTTTGAGCTTGAATTTGTCTCGAGGCTACCGTTTGTTTGAGCCTTTCAGCGTGTCACGTAAGAAAAATGACTCTGCATAATATGAGGAATGGTGATAACATTATTCTCATGCCATTACATGATTGGAGTAGAACATGAGCTTCGTGAGTGAGTGAGCCACATTACAATTTACAAGAAGACGAAGAGAAGACGCAAGACAAAGACAACTTCATCTCATCGAGAAGGGACAAAGAGGCAAAGGAGCAATCAGTAACCTCAGGTCAGGTGTAAGTAAGCAGTAAGTAAAGTACATGCACAAGTCCACGAATGAATCCACGAATGCGAGTGGAAAAGCCCACAAGTCCAAGTAGCTCAAATGGGTCGGACGCACTACCTTCACCTAAAAATTAATTCACCATTTAGTGAGCTGACCCATCCTTTACCCCAATTCCACAAGGAAATCCACAAGACAAATTGTTCAGACACTACTCACTCCTCCTCCTACTAAACGTGTCAAGTGTCAACCAACATTTGCATTCGTGTCTTTCAAAAATATGGCAAAGCAAAAATTCATTTTATCCCATATTTTCTGCTGTGTCTGTGTCACACACAAAAGCATTCTGTCCACCCTTTTAGCTGTACTACCAAAAATGTCATGTACTACACCACACTACAACATGAAAAGTATTGACAAAAAGTGGACATGCACACAAAATCACATTCACATTCTTTCGCACACACAAACATCCATTTTGAACCTTTTACAATTTGTCCTACTGTGTGCAAAAAAGCAGGGAAACGTATTGTCAAAATTGCTTGTTAATCAGATTTCATGCTGTACTCTGTACTGTAAAGTGTAACTCTGTAACTGCAATCAACATGCAATGATGCAGTGTAAGTGTAGTACACTCAAAACGATACAATCAAACGACACATTATGAGATTACAGACCTTACAGATAACAGATCAGATAAAAGGGATCCTTAAATGCTTTTTGCATTATTTAGTTAGAGAGAGACGACACACGACACGACGTACGTAACGTACGTATGCGAATTGTATATATGTATTCGAGGCTTGTTGGAAGCGCAACGTTACGACTTTGTTTGTGATGTGAGACTGTAAATCGTAGCAGAATACCCAAATCCCATTAAAATGCCAAATGAGACAGGTATGTGCATAATAGATAATAGTAGTCCATTGATATTCCCAAGTCACAATTCACTACGAATTCTTGACTCACTTTCGATTCCTCGTTGCATTACAATTTCGATTGTTGACGACTTATGACTACGCTACGGCTACGGCTACGGCTACGGCTACGGCTACAAGTTACACGAACACGAAGGTTACCAAAACCAAGTTCCGTTCCTTTCCACACCACCACCGGCAGGCAGGAAAGTTACTTTTGATACTCATTCATTTTATGACTCTGATTCCGTCATCCTGAATCCTGATCCAGTGATCTGATTCATCAGTGATCCAGATTTTCCAGATCCACTCATAGTCATAGTCATGACATGACATGACATCAGTCAACCTTTTTTAGAACTTTGTAGTACATTAGAATAATTGACACCTTGTAAATTCTTTCACAGATGAATAACTTGAGTGTTTTCTTTTCTATTAGCTTCAAACGGCACATTCTTTAATCATTAAATTGTTTTTCATGCACGACATGCTTCTTTCATATTCATGACGCAATCATAGTAAGCCGACGACAACGATGAAATGATGACGATGACGATGACCCTAACCTTCTGTTGTCGCCGGCCGACTCAAAAATTCCCAGTGACATAATAAACAACAAAGCAGTTTGTATTTTCCTCATTTAATTTTCATTATCGTGTCATTTGGACGTGAGATCGAGACGAGAAACGAGAAACGAGATCCCATAGAGTTTGCAGTTTGCACTTGATTCCATGAAGTCTGTTTTTTGACCTTGCATTTGTAAGCAAAAGTCCTTTTTGAATTACATGCGCACATGATTAATTACAATTTTAATAGTCTTAATGTGCTTTTGAATTCACCTTATACGCCTTGTAAATACAAGTTGTGTTCAGACATGATTTGTGATGTGTGCGATATGAAATGAAACAGAAGATTGATTAATGCACACAAAATAGTATTCTTGTCATTGGTATTATTATTGTTGTGATTCTCGCTAACTATTTTCCCTTTGTTTTATGACATTGGATTTTATTAATCGCAACTCGTCTTAACAGTTGTAAGCATATAATTTAATATTTAATCCGTAACTCTGAACAGTAATGTTTATGAATTTGACTCATATTTGACCCAAATCAGACGCTGTATGGGGCGATACGAAACACATGATGTTGATAGTGTGGCTGCGCTGACCGACCTGTGTGAGAAATCTGTTGTGTGATTAATCAGTCATCACATGAGTCATCAGTCATCAGATCCTCTAGTAAGATAAGAATAGGAATGATAGGAATGTGTATGTAAATGAGATGGGGATGGCGTGGCGTGGCGTACTCCCAGTTTTTAACCCAGACCTCAATAAAAGGGAAAAAAGGCAAGTCGAGAGACTGGACGACTTAGACGAGACGAGACTGAAATGAAATTGAAATGATGACCTTGCAAGGATAACGCAGTCACAGTCACACGACACGGGGATTTCTTGTTGTTACTTTGCAACTTGGCAGCTTCCATCATCCAATCCAAACGTCCAAACAAATCCACCACACAAACAAAGCAAAGCAAAAGGGACAAAGGAAAGGGATGCAGATTTGCAGATTCCCAGGCTTTCAAGTTCATTCCACCAGCAACAAACGGAAGGTGAACGAGTTTCCTTTTCTTTAAAGCACTCAGCACTCATTATGCTCCTCGAAAGGGTACACTTTCGTCTTAGTTATGCGTAAAAGGGTACAAAAGGGATGCAAAATCTAAATGCTGTGAGATAAACTGTTTGCAAATGATGGCAATTGGTGCAGACAGCAGGCGGATTATTGAGATTGGAAATAATAGGAGATAGGAGTAGGAGTAGGAGTAGGAGCAAAGAGTGGACGTGGACAAGACAACACTCGCACTCACGTTCTTCCATGTCGCATAAACATACGAAAGACAACAGGAATTGACTTTGCTTTGGAGTTTCCCTTTTGACTTCCACCCAAACCAAAGGAGATTATCTTATGGACCAAAAGGCTAAATGGAGTCTGTACCAGGTGCACTGTCAGTTACGTTACGTCTTACGTCACCACATACTAAGCCACTTTTTGACAAGTCTCATGTTAGCAAAAGCATTCAAATCATCACTTCATAAAAGAACGTGTGCCTTGTGCCAATTGTGCAGTCGACAAGTTCACATCTGGCTGTGACATCCAATAATTGGCTTAAGGAAAACTTTATTGAGGAATTACAACATTTCTTCCTTGTTAATTAGTCTGCGTTTGATAGTTTGATTACAATAAGTCATCGTGCATGTGTGAACGTGAACTCAGTGAGCGCCATACTCCTGGAAACTGAATTCATACTACCGAACATGGGACTGGAATAGGGAAGTTGGTTAAGCGGTTCTTCTGAACTTTGACCTTTCAACCGTGGGATTTCCCAGTTTTCTTGTGTGAGGTCTCACGAACTCAAGTTCTGTAAAAATTAAATTGCTTTGTAATTGTGACCGGTCAGTCGAAGTCGAAGCGTCTCTGCATTTTCACAAACGTTCCAAGTGGTAACACAAGAACAAGGCGCCGGTACGGTGGATACCATTGCATTGCATTGCGATTTTGCGATCGACAATAAGTCGATTAGTTTTTGGTATTTTTAGAAGGTCTCGTGTCGTGACGTGACCCTTAAAACTAAAACGTAAAGATGGTGGTGGTGACAACATTTCTGATGAACCTCATGTGCGCCCTGGTGTCTTGTGACCCAGTTTACGAGGCACCGACAGCTGCCCCGCCCACGGGATACAGAAGTGCTCGTAATTTGGACAGAGATAGTGAGAATTCGTTGTTTGAAACGAGACGGACAGAACCCTTTGTGAACACTTCGAGTGGAGCAGTGGAAGGTTACTTCATGACAGTTGTCAACGGGAGACAGATTTATGCATTTGAAGGAATCCCTTATGCTGAACCTCCGATCGGCTTTCTTAGATATAAGGTATCCATTCATCCATCCATCATCCATCATCCATAATTATAATCCATCCAAAATACATCTTTCAACAAATTCCCACTGGACTGGACGACTGGACTTGGACACCTCAGTTGTTGTCGTTTAAAGAAGCTTTCAAATTATGTCTATCAAACATTTTTACAAAAAAGCGTTCAGTGTTACGGTGTTACAAAATTAATTATTTTATTATGAAAGGTCTAATAAAAAAAATTCGGTCACGCTTTTGCTCATAAGATGAGAAGGGTGATAAGCGCCGATGCCGAAGCTAAAACTTCAACAAGACATTTAAACATTTAAAGACATGACATGGACAATAATATGACAATGTGACTTGACTGCGCTGTGACGACTGACGAGACCTTTTTTAGTATTGACTTATGACCCTAGTGACCCTCACCGTCACATGAATTTATTATTGTGGTATGTAATCCACGTGAACTTGGCTTCTTATAGATTAAAATTAGGTTATGGTCTTTTTTGTCTTTTTATGGTTGTAAATCTTACAATGTTCACTCTCACCCTGAAAAAAGTAGAAAAAAATGAAAGGAAATGTGACATTATTTACAGCTTTAGCTTACAAAGTGTCCCATCATGCTTCACTGTCTTGATTCACTTGACACTCTGTTCTCTGTTGTTCGGGGTAGATAAGCGTGACATGACAGGACACATTATTTTATTGTTGCTGTGCGTCTCCCCTATGTCTAATGTCCACCATCTACGATTTCGTCAATCTTCATCAAAATCATCTCTATCTACTCACTTGACGCAGACATCTTCATAGTACCCTTATTAGCAGTTAGCGATGTACATCGTCGCAAACTGAAGTTCAATCAACGCTAATGGCTAAATGTAAATCCTAAATGGCTAATCGCTTCGCTAAGAGCATTTCCATTAACGAAACCTCACGTTCTAAAGAGAATGAATAGAACAAGTATTTTAATTTAATTAAAGTGTTATTAAATGCGTTTCTTTAGGCTCCTGTACGAAAACCTAATTGGCGTGGTGTTCTTCAAGCCAAGAACCCTGGACCACTTTGTCTACAGTTACATTTGGTCAAACTCGCCCGAGTTGTGGGACAAGAAGACTGTTTGACACTCAATGTCTACGCACCCGAGGTCAGTCATCAGTATCAGTCATTCATCAGTCATCAGTCACTCAGTCAGCACACCTATAAAAGTCAAATTAATTCTTCTGGGCTTGGAGGCTTCGACTAAGTAATGTACTAAATGGACGATTGGTTGCGTTGTGTTGTGATTGATATGATGTGGATTACAGATTCCTCGAAAGAAATACAATCCTAGTCTTCCAGTCATCATCTTCATTCACGGCGGCTCCTTCTTCTTTGGAGGAGGACAAGAATACGGACCAAGCTACTTACTCCAACATGATGTCGTTTTAGTCACTGTCAACTACCGACTTGGTGTTCTTGGTACGATTCATTCATAATTTATAGGGTTGATGGTGATTAAATGATTAAATGATTATTGGAAGATTGGAAGAAACAACTATTGTATACATGAAATGCTGATTTAATTAATTCAGGATTTCTGAGCACGGGAGATGAAGAAAGTCCTGGAAACTACGGATTAAAAGATCAAGTATTGGCCATTAAATGGATTGCGGCAAACATTGCTCGATTTGGAGGAGATCCGAAACGAGTACAGAATTTTGAATTTGAAAACGTTCATTATAAAACTGAAACAAATGCTGTTGGAGTTGATTAATATTAATAGAAATGTTGAATGATTGTTTGTGATGTGAACTTTATGAACAGATAACTCTAATGGGTCAAAGTGCAGGAGGAGTAGCAGTCCACTTTCACATGATGCACAATGACATCAAACCATTGTTGAATAATGCCATTTCACTGAGTTCCTCAGCCTTCGTGCCCTGGGCCGTTTTCACACCTCATCAAGCTCGCAAATGGGCTGAGAAGTTTGCAAGGAAGTTGAATTGTCCGGATAACAATGGGACCAGAGCCCTCATGGACTGTGTCAGGGGACGCAATCCCAACTTTGTCGTCGCAAATCAACTTAATCTTTACGTACGTTTCACTCACTCTCATACCTTTCATTCAATCTTCAGGGATGCAATCATGCAATTTAAAATGTAATTAATTATATATTAGAGTTAGTAGATGTAAGAGTTTACTTCAGTTTGGTAAAACGTTTGATTGATTGATTGGATGTAGGATTTTCTCATTTTCCCTCCTGTTCTGTTGCGACCTGCAATCGAACCTAATCTTCCTGGAGCTATGATCACGGAAATGCCGGAAGTCACCTATGCAAAAGGAAATGTAGCCAAAATCCCATGGATTAGCACAACAACTACAGAAGAAGCTGAATTCGTGATAATCTGTTGAGTTTGCGTTTGGATTTTTCACTTTCCTCTATTCTCTATGCCCAAAAATGCATTCTAATTCTAATCTACCTTCCGGCTTAGGTCTTTTAATTAATTACGTCTGTTCTAATTAATAGATTTGGAAGGCTTGGGAATTCTACGAACACTCATAAAACAGTGGAACTTGCTCGCAGCCAAAGTGTTCGATTACGATCGCATTGTCAACGATACTTCCCAAGTGACCAAAAAGATTGTCAAGTTCTACCTCGGAAATAAAGATCCGAGCACGGCTTCCAAAGAAGTTTTCAGTGATGTAAGTAGAATCACGAAGAAAAAAGCCATATTATTCTCAAATTGTAATCGACTAATCAATCAAGATTATTGAAGTATAATTGCGGTTTGATAGGTTGGTAGCGATCGGTACTTTACACTTGGAATTCGCAAAGGGCTTCGCACGCATTGCCAAGTGGCTCCGACTTATTCGTACATTTTTGGCTACAAAAGTCTCGTTGGTTTGGCTGCTGCTTGGGGCAATGATTTCCACCAATACGGCAAGAAATCGATTCACTAGCGGAACAACTCTCATCTTGACGATTTATTCTGCACAATCCATCTTTTTGTAATCTTCCTGTATTCAGTACTAATAATCCATTGTTGTGTCGGCTTACTTTCCTAGGTGTTCCACACGGAGAAGATTTGGCATTCATTTTTAATAGTACAACTTACTGGAAATCTCTGTCCAGGACTGATCCAGGATTCGCCATTTCCAAGCTCGTCGTGAATCTCATAAGCAACTTTGCAGCTAAAAGGTAAAGGGACAATTTAATTTATTAGGGAATGCCCAATTTGAAATGCTGATCGTCAAATAAATGTCAATTTGCATTGATAGCGAACCGTTGTACACGGACGACACTGGGAATGACGTTCACATTTGGGACAGAATCACAAATCCCAAGGATATTCGTTTCCTTCAGGTCAACGAAGAAGTCAAAATGATTCCGGAACCCTTTCCAGAAAGAGTTGCATTCTGGGAGAAATTAAATCTCAATGATAGGTTTGATTACCCCAAGGCCTAGATTAGATTAACATTTAATTATTTTATTATGGATTACCGAAATTTAGTATTTGGTACCCATTTTACTGTATGCAAATTCTTTGCAGTTTGTGAGATTTTATTAAAATCACGAAACAATTTTAAAGCATTATTTATTGTTTTAAAGTTTAAACTACTACTAATTATAATTATGGCCAAAGGTCAATTTGCCATAAATAGTAGTTTTATCGACAAAAACTAACTTTAAAGTGTATATAGTTCGAGTCTATTTTAATGTTACCATTGAAAATGTGAAACACAAGACAGTCGAGTCAAAATAAATGAACATAAACTCTACAAAATGCAAAATAGCGATAGAGCAACAGGTCACATCGTCACATGAGCATGTTTTTGGATTGGAGGAGACTTGTTCTTCCTTAAGGTGTGAATTGATTCATTTCGCCTAATCTGCATTTTTGAACAAGCCGACGTTTCCGTACATGACATGATGACGCTGGGAATTTGCATGCAAACGGAGACCTCGACAATGCAATGGGCCAGCCCAGAGCAGAGCAGAGCCCAGCATCTTCCTTTGTCTCTCACTCATTCTCATCTCATCTCATCGCATCTCATCTCCCACTCAGTCAGAAGCAAAGGAGCAAACACATAATAGAATACCATGCAAATCTGGGAATGTAGCGTAAATTGAGCATGTTATGCACATGTGCCAAGCCGTGCCAAACAGTGTTCATCAT
The DNA here is from genome assembly GCA_019776145.1 of Harlomillsia oculata. Lineage (NCBI taxonomy): Eukaryota > Metazoa > Arthropoda > Collembola > Entomobryomorpha > Oncopoduridae > Harlomillsia > Harlomillsia oculata. The sequence goes on along the minus strand of JABASF010000106.1, from coordinate 45,278 downwards.
GTTCATCAACACTGTAGGTTGATCGGGCAAGGTAAACTAGTGGAATCTAATGATAAACTCTGCTTAAAATTCTCTAAAAGTCCTCGCATGGAAGGTCGAAACTCGAAAATGATGCCTTTTTGTTCTTTGCTCTTTGTTTTTGTGACGTCTTTTGATTGTTGGAGATTCGCACTCGGCACTCACACTAGAGAATGAGGCATGTGGCATTTCTAAGAAAGGACGAAAAAACGTGGTGCCCGCGAGCAGATGTTCCCTACGCGTCTTACGACTTACGGTGTATTCCGCCTCTATTAGCATTCTGACATCAACCATGAACTTGACAACTACAAAATGACTGCAAAAAAAGAACTGGGTTCACCGGCCCAGCCTGCTTAAGCTAAGAATTTGCGAATTTTTGCTTGTCTTTGTCGTTTTTTGCTCAAGTCATGTTTCAATTTTGCAAAACGCAGTTTGTGAGTGGACATGGAAATGAAAAGTTACTCGCTCTAGCTCTGGAGCTTGTAGCCGTAGCACTTTGTGGAACGTTCTTTATTTTGTATAGTTTGGATCGATCGTAATCGCAATGCGATTTAATGCAATTGATTGGTCCAGTGTATACAATTAGCAGAAAAAACCAGTTCCAAAGAGTGTGCTTTCAGTTATAAGTGCAAAGGGTTACAAGTTGCAAGCAAAATGGTGCTCGTGTCGACTTTTTTAATTAATTTACTATGCGCCATGTTCCCTTGTGAGCCCTTGAAAGGAACTCCAGTCATTGGACAAGAGGATTCAAATGTGACGAAAAGTAGGGATGTGTCGTCCAGTTCCTTGGTGGTCAATACAACAAATGGGCTTGTGGAAGGGTACAGAATGCAAGCTATGAGTGGGAGACACGTTTTGGCATTTGAAGGGATTCCATTTGCACAAGCGCCGTTGGGAAATTTGAGATTTCGGGTAATCAATCACATAATTTTTGCACACACAGGCCACCACATAAAGATATTAGCAGCACTACCAAAGCAAACGGTAACTAAAAATAAAAACTAACTAATGCATATTTATCTTTCTATGTAATAGGACCCAATTCCTAAGGAAAACTGGAGTGGCGTCTTCCTTGCCAAATCTCCGGGCCCTGATTGTCTTCAAATGAACCTGGCTCAAAATCTGAGAATTCTAGGACGTGAAGATTGTTTATATTTAAATATCTACAGTCCGGAAGTGGAGTCGAATATGAGGAAAGCCACGCCGAATTTTCCAGTCATCATATTCATTCATGGAGGAAACTTCATTTTCGGTTCTGGGAGAGAATACGGACCGTCGTATTTGTTACAAAAAGATGTCATTCTTGTGACAGTTAATTACCGTTTAGGACCTTTAGGTTTGTGTTATTTAAATGGAACGATTAATGAACATATATAGTTCGTCTAGTACGTGTTGATTTTGATCCATTTCGGTCGAGTGTCGAGTCCATCGATTAATCATTAATGTAATTAGTAATTAGGCAATGTGTAAATGTGTATATATTTAATAATTCAGGGTTTCTGAGTACGGGAGATTCTGCAAGCCCGGGGAACTACGGGTTAAAAGACCAGGCATTGGCCATTACGTGGATTTCTGAAAATATACAAAATTTCGGGGGTGATCCGAACACCGTGACTCTTGGAGGTCAAAGTGCGGGTGGAGCGTCAGTGCACTTTCACATGCTGTCCAATCGGTTGAATGACAAGATTCAGAGGGCGTACAGCATGAGCGGCTCTGCTCTCAATCACTGGGCTTTACAAAGTCACGAGAAAGCAATCCGCCTCACCAACAAATTGAGCAGATCCTTGGGGTGTCCGGGGGTAGTGGGTTCAAATGTCACAGACAACCAGAGAATCCTTTCATGTCTCAGAAGAAAAGATGCCAACTTCCTTGTAGCCAAACAATACAATTTGTTTGAAATGTTCGTGTTCCCTATCATTTTGTTCGGGCCCGTCATTGAAAATGCGAATGGCACGTCCAACTCAAAATCCGAAAATGCCACATCCTCGGATCCCTACGTTACAATGTCACCTGAGGATGCTTACGCCAAGGGTCAAGTTGCAAATATCCCCTGGTTATGCACAAATACAAAAGACGAGGCTGAATACATGATTATGGGTAACGAGAAATCCAAGCGAAGCTAAAGAGGACGTCAATTTATTAGCGTCAACTAACTAATAATGTTAATTAATAATTATTACTACTAACGACAAATGACATCAAAATGTATTTTACGGTTTTGCAGCCCTGCAAAACTACCTGCTTTTACCCAGCTACTTGAACCACTGGAGAAAAACATTTCCGACGCTGCTGGATCTGAAGGATGCCGTTCCCGGGAAAAGCGAGCTGGATGTGTTGGTGGAAGATGTGAAAGAGCACTATTTGGGGGCTGGGGATCCCTACGTCGCAAATCCAAAGACTCTCGCAGAGGTGGGAACGGATCGCTATTTCACGCTGGCCACGAGACGAGCCCTGCACCTTCATTCTCAAGTGGCCCCCACGTATTCCTACCTCTTCGGATTCAAAAGTCATGTTGGGATTGCTCAGCATTGGAATGAGGACTACCGAAACTGGGGATCATCTCATGGCGAAGATCTCTCCATACTCTTCAACAGCTCTTCATACTTCAAACCCATCCGGAGACAACATCCCACCTTCCACTTTTCCAATTTACTCATCAACCTTTTGTATAATTTCGCTCTTCATGGGTACATCTCCTTTTCCATTAAATAATACATAGACTCAGACTCAGTTAATTCAACTGCTAGCTTACGGCTTACGGTTACTAGTACCATACTATAGATTCGAATAATGACGCTGGCTCTACTTACTTTGTGTATTTTTTAAATTTAATTTTAGACAACCTTTGTACACCAATGAAAACGGAACAAAAGTCCGAATTTGGAATCCCATTTCTCCAGCCAATGACCCGACATTTTTACGGATAGATTACGGGGATATCAAAATGATTGACGATCCATTCAAGAGCCGAATCCAACTATGGGAAAAGTTCAATGTTGTGTAGCAGTCAAAATCTCAAAAAACTAACGTTGGAATGAATTTGCATTTTGCACTCAAGTTTTCCTGAAACATGAGCGATTTTTCAAAAAAGGAAAACAACAACAAAACGCGTTTATCAACAATAAACAAGTGTGATTGTGATGCAACCTCAATAAAGTTTTACTGCAGGAAAATAAAATTGTTATGTAATAAAAAAATTCTAGTTTTTGTCTGGAGAATTTTTATTATTGCGTCAGATTGAGATCAAATCCTATAGGGAAACTTGAGACGAAGCGGATTATCTGCAGATTTTCGCTATTTCACTATAAGTTCATTGAGATTTGCCCAAAAGTCAGAGAAGAAGAGAAGAGTTGAAAAAAGACCACACGGAAACACGGAAGAGAGAATGACTTTTTTGGTTCGCAAATTATCCACGTATCATGATTACACACAATAAATTTATTGTACGGTGAGCTGAAGCCAAAAAGCGAGCTCAAAATGATTCCTCACACGCTTAATTTGGAAATTGCAGAAAAAAATGATAACTGCTTCAAAGTGTGCAAAAAATACACTCCACTTCACATGCAGTCATCTGGTGTAGCAACAAGCTCATGTCATGTGGTCCATGCTAATGAATGAACAAACACTAGACTTGCAAATAATGAAATAATGAATGTGGTCCCACGGCGTAAACTCGTTAACCTTGTCTCATCATAACCTTTTGTGCACTCTTTTTGCATGGATCATTCATTTGCTAGTGAAGTATGAAGTCAGTATGAAGTAGTGATATAGCACCTTTGTACTTCGAAGAATGATATTATGGGAAATGTATGAATAGACGTAGAGGATGAGGACTGATAGTGATAGGATTCGTCAAGTTCAAGATCAAGATTCTTTTCGCACACCGTGTGTGTCATGTTTGTTCTCATTGTGTCTCGTGTTCAGTTCAGGTGAGTTTTATAATTATATGCACGGAACGGACCTATAAGAAGTAAGAATAAGAAATGCACTTTAGAAAGGAAGCGTTAGTGAGGGAATTCGAAACCTGTAGTCGAGATTTGCAAGGGAAGGAATCCTGGGAGAAACACGTTTGTTGATCCACAACAAGGAGATGAAGTTAGATAAGCCACTTTGGGCATAACGCATAACCAAATCACGCAATCCCCCATTCTTTTATTGCTGACTGGAATTGCTGTTGTCCACTATCAAAAGGTACTTCCAGGAACGAATGGGCCAATACCAGGGAATCTGGTTGTTGCTGTTGTTGAGAAAAGTGCGAGAAGTGGACATACCTGCACATTTGGACAAGGAAGTTGAAGGCTGTGTTGTGGCTTGTGTGAGTGCTCAACTCTAGTAAATCTAGCTGACAGGTTCAGAAAGACGAGACGTTAACAGAACAAAAAATTCGCGTTGATTGCAAATGTCCATAAAGCCATGCCAATCCAATTCAATGCCAATGCCAAAGTCAACATTTCTTAGGTCAGTTTCGTTGGAGGATTCTCACAGTGAGCAGGTTGAGGTTGACTTGAGTTGCTTTGATTGTCATTTCGGTGTAAATGTGTGAAACGTGAAACCGAAACCGTCCTTCATTTCATATTCCAAATTCCAAACAACTGCTCAACACTTTTTAACATAAAAGATAACACTTAAAACGAAAATAATGTTACCAGCATTGATATCACAACTTTTAAATATTCTTTGTTCGGCGACTATTCTATCCAATGTTTGTGACCAAGGGTATCAAAGTCCCGTTTCCCTTCTTCCTTCTGACTTTTCACCCAAGTTGAGTGTCCGGCAAGCCCGGCATCAAAGATTGTCCTATGCCGATAACAATGAGATTCTGGATATTGGACCACCTCCAGCGTCTGTGGTCACGAAATCAGGATCCTTGAACGGATACCGGATGAAAGTGACAAGTGGACGAGAGATTTATGCTTTTGAAGGGATCCCGTATGCGGAGCCGCCGATTGGAGAAAACCGATTTCGTGTACGCCATTTTCTCATTATGTTATATTGTAGACATTATTGTTGATAGTTTGTTGAACAAGATGGCAAATTACGGTTTAATTTTTTAATCATTTTAAATGTAGGCACCTGTTCCGATCAAAAACTGGACCGGAACAATGGAAGCCACGTCACCCGGTGCCGTTTGCCTCCAGTTCAGAGCTTTAGTAATTCCACCGAGAGTTGTGGGAAGTGAGGATTGTCTCACTTTGAACATTTACACACCTGAGGTACGCTCATTTACTATAGCAGGTTATTGGGTCATCAAAGTGTCAGTGATTTCCATTTTGGAGATTCAATGTTGGATGTTAAACTTTCAATTTAGCTGTCGCGAAATGACATAAATCCGAATTTACCCGTCATGATTTTCATCCATGGAGGCATTTTCATTTTCGGGTCTGGGTCTGACTACGGCCCAGCTTACATTGGTCAACAAGACGTCATTCTTGTCACGCTCAATTATCGCGTCGGACCATTAGGTAAAGTGCAAGTACGAATCGCTTGATGTTGACTCTCTGTAAAACTGCAAAAAAGAGTCCTTGCTAAGTTGCAAACTTTTTTGTGGAGGCACGGAGGCAGCAGCAGCGGATGGATGACGAGCCAACGCAAACTGCACGGCACGGCCACGGCACGGCAGACGTCATTCAATTCAATTCAAGATGAAGGCACCGTGCGTATTATTTGTAACTTTTGTGCTGCATCATTGATTTACGCAGGTTTCCTAAGTACAGGAGATGAGGCGAGTCCTGGTAATTACGGTCTGAAGGATCAAGCTTTGGCCATCGCTTGGATCTCGGAGAACATTGAGAAATTTGGTGGTGATCCTGGGAAAATGACATTGTCAGGTCAAAGTGCGGGTGGAGTGTCGGCTCACCTCCACATGATGTCGGATTCCCCATCACGTCATCTCGTTCAACAAGCAATGCTCTTTAGTGGCAATGCCCTCATGCCTTGGGCTGTGGACGGTCCGACCACAGCTCTCAATCGAACCAAACAGTTGGCCATGATCAGTTTTTGTCCCACGGGATCCAACGATGAAATGGTCAACTGCCTCCGACGTCTCAGCGGAGATGTTCTCGTTTCAAATCAAGTCTTGATGCTTACACAAGTCAGTTTTTTCCCAAACCACCGACCAAATTACAGGATTTCATCATTTCATGCTAAATTGGCCGCAACATTTTAAAATTCTTTATTGGACGTTTTAAAATTTAGTCGGGACTCCTTCCACTGCCACCGTTCACGTTTGTTCCCGTAGTGGAATCCCCAGCACCCGCTGCATTCCTCACTCAATCACCAGCGGATTTGTATGCACAAAATAAAGTGGCCAACATTCCTTTAATCGTCACAACCACTTCCAACGAATTGGATTTATTAGTCATTGGTACTCAAAAGCACTGTCAATTATAATTATAATACTAATTAATATCAATATTAATATTAACTTTGCAATGACTGCATTTTTGATTGTTGCAGTTTTGAATGCGGTAAGAGGGATTCCGTACTTGAGAGCCAACTTTTACGATTTGGCTCCGAAGATGCTTCAGTTCAAAGGGAAAGTGAAAGATGAAGAGGAAATCTCCAAGAAAATAATCAAGTATTACGGGAAAGGGAAATCCCTTCGGCACCTTCCAAACGAGTTCTTTAGCAATGTATAATCTCAATCACACGATTTTCTTAAAGTTTACAATTTTGAAAAATGAAAGACGAAATGCATTGGATTTTGATGGACTTGTGGATTTCCTGACACTTGCAGGTAGCAACTGATCGATACTTCCGAGTGGGCGTACACAAAACGCTACAAGCGCATTCTCGCATTGCCCCAACGTACGCTCAACATTTTGCATTTAGGAGCAGATTCGGCTACGCAGGGACATTTGGACAGGATCCATACTTGTACGGCGTTTCGCACAACGAAGACTTACTTTATCTGTTCAACTCAACCCAGCAAAAACCCATTGCACGAACAGACGCATCCTTTGCTGTCGTTAAACTTCTGGTGGATCTCTACACGAATTTCCTCACTACTGGGTAAAATATTACCATTACTTCATGTTTAGTTTAGTACATTCTGAAGTCAAAAAGTCAAAATCCTACGTTCAATGGCATGAACTAGACTAAGTAAGTAACTAATAATAGTATTATTAAATATTAAGGGAGCCTTTGTATACTGAAGAAGAGGAATTAAAGGACTACAAAGTGTGGAACCCCGTTCGAAACCCAGAGAAGATGCGTTTCCTCCAAGTGAATGAGCACGTGAAGATGATCTCAGAACCCATGTTGAGCAATGTCATGTTTTGGAAATCACTTGACATTGACGACAAGCCAAAGTAGTCAAGTCAAAAAGTACTGTTCGACTGTCCCATTGTTTTCAACCGCCGTCGTCAGCAATGCAACAAATAAATGCAAATTGCAAATTCAGTCATTCATCCCGAATGTCCCCTCCTCCCCTCCCTCTTTTCTTCTGAGGCTCCGACCTCCGACCTCCGACTCACACAAAAACACAAAAATGCAAACTGCACCTTATTGAAATTCTTTCAACCTCAACCTCAACCTGCAAAAGTGCATTAGCTTCGATTTCGATATCAATCATCATTTTTTTCGTAGTCCTTGCTGATTGTCTTGCCGGTTGGTTATTATTCCTGTCATTGATTGTGATTTGCGACTGTGCGATTGTTTCTCAGGTTGAATGTTGAAAACAATATTCGCCAAAATAAAATGATGACGTCATATCTGCCATGCGCCATGTACCAAAATACCAAAAATTGAAATTCGGGTTCATTTTATGTATAAGTTTGGCAGAAATTAGTCTTTTCTAAACATTGCCTAAGCAAGCTTGTACTCATAAAATTGATTAGCACTTGTGTTGTGTTGCCACTGTGAGTGAAGCTCAAGGTTGCTGGAATTTGAATTAATTAAGTATGTAGCGTCGTTTTATGAAGAATCCGTATGTTGACACATTCCATAGAAGCTGTGGTACCATTAATGGTCAATTTATTGAACAGACATACATATATGATAGCAATGATATGACATATCATCTCTTCATCATCGTCATCGTCAAATGAAATGCTGGTTTGTTGTTGTTGTTGAGCCAAAAGTGACTTGGAAAATTAACATACCAACCACGTTGAGAGAAGTGCAAGTTTTTGCACAATAAAGGCGAGTCTTTTCCATATGCTGCGTGGATTTATGCTGCCGAATTAGTTGAACTTGTCCAAGCTTTGTCCAGTTCTCTTGTGGTTTTGCCAACTTGTTGTACACAGGTTTAGTAGCTTGTTACATCGTAATGTAACGTAACATGTGCATTTATTACCAAGTCGTCAGTCGTCAGTCGTCAGCTTTTGGAGCTTGGAATGGAACCGGATAGCCTTCACGAAATCACAAGACTTCTCAGAAATTGCTCTTTTGTCCCAATAAAAAACCGCATTTGTATGCGTCAATGAGTGATCATGCTCAATTTGCAACCTCTCCTACCAAACTTCTTTCCTGGAAAAGGCAATAGTCCAAGTTTATTTGCAATCACATTACGGACCTTTTTGCAATATGAATAGTTTTTGTGACCACGGCACGGCAGGGCAAGACGAAGTGCATGCATTTTGCAAAGCAGGGGACGAAGTTGGTCGTAGTCTCGTACTCTTAATGAGCAAGAGGTACCAGACACACAAGTAACATTATTACACGCGCATTGTTTCCGTTGATGTTACATCCAACCCTATAGTCCGTCTCTGACCATCACCATGAATTGTTGACAACGGATCACTTACCGTTCCACGCTTGCCCCGAACCGATCTAAAGTTGTGAACTGACAACTGAGCAGAGTCCAAATATCCAAGGATTGTCATTGTCATTGTCATTGTCATTGGCATTGGCATTGGCATTAGTCAGCAGGAATTGGAGGAGTTTCTTGGAAAAGCATTATTTTGGAAAAATGGTGGCAGGACAAGCCTTGGTGTGGGTGTCACAAGTGGTGTCCTTGTTGTGTACGTCGTTTATACCATGTGAGAAAACGTACGGAACGCCGTCCATAGCGAGTGAACGACGTCTCAGTTTCAGAGAAGCTAAACAACTGAGATCCTCTGGAAGTAGCGGACATCCCAATGAGCTCTGGAACAAAGCAATGCCTCCAGCACATGTCGTCACTCCATCCGGGGCTCTTGATGGATTCTTTATCAAAGTCACAAGTGGACGAGACATTTATGCTTTCGAAGGAATTCCATTCGCCGAGCCTCCGGTTGGCTACAATCGCTTTCGGGTAAATATTCATGCATTTTACAGCCCATGTCGAATGCAATCAAAGTAAAAGCGTCCTAAAACTTGCATACAATGAATGAAATTATATAAAATTACGAACTGGATAGGCACCCGTTCCGAAAAAACCATGGGAAGGGACCCTGAAAGCCCACAAGGCAGGATCAATGTGCCCTCAGCAACTTGGCATAATCACTAATTCACCCCCGAGATTCATTGGTAATGAAGATTGCCTATTCCTAAATGTTTACAGTCCAGAGGTCAGTCAACAATTTGCCTATTAAATTAAACCAGGTTTTGAATTACTAATAGTACAATAATAACTGAAGACATGTCTGGAACATGAATCAAATTGTAGCTACCTCAAGCTTCCTCCAATCCGAATCTACCCGTTTTAGTTTTCATTCACGGAGGAGGATATGCTCTTGGTTTTGGATCACTCTATGGTCCCGCGTACTTACTCCAGGAAGATGTCATTTTGGTAACCATGAATTATCGCTTAGGCGCCTTAGGTAGCATTTTATTTTTAATCTAATTTGTATTATGAAATGATGCGGGCATCACTCAGCTTACAGCTTACACGCTTACAGATGACGTTTTGCGCAGAGGGAGTTTTCTACTCTTTTCGTTTTAAGTTTTACGGTTTTACGTTTTGACTCTTTACGTATCTGAGCCTTCTGAGCGAGCAATGAACAATGAGCATTAACTGTTAACTTACTTTTTAGGCTTTGTAAGTACATGGGATGAGCACAACATGGGTAACTGGGGATTGAAAGACCAAGCCTTAGCTATCGAGTGGGTCGTAGACAACATCAGACAATTCGGAGGAGACCCCACGAGAATTACCGTGGCAGGTCAAAGTGCAGGATCTTCCTCAACTCATCTTCAGATGATGTCAAAGTACCCCACAAAGCATAAATTTCAACAAGCTATCTTGTTCAGCGGTGTGGCGAGCAATGAATGGGCTATGAAAAGGTCGGAAAGTGTGAAAAACGAGTCAATTCACTTCGGACGACTCAATGGGTGTCCAACAAACCAAGGGTCCAAAGTCATGGTTGATTGTCTACGAAAGATTGATCCTTACGTCCTCATGTCCAATGGCCTATTGCTTCCAGTCGCCACAGTAAGTCCAGTCCAGTCCTCGTCCTTAGACTTTCCGAGTCGTCCAATTGTCCAATGCGTCTACGTATAAAATGTGACCCAATTTTTCAACCTCAGTTTGCCGAAGGTCATGGAAATGCGCCTGGACTTATATTACCATTCGTACCCGTTCTGGAGCCGGAGCTACCCGGAGCTTTCATTACAAGCACTCCCGAAGAGTTATACGAGAAAGGACAAGTTGCACGCATACCCACCATCTTTTCAATGACATCTAATGAAATGGATTCGCTCCAAATTGGTACAACCATTCCAATAAAATCGAAACTATTTCAAATGAATCGTCAATTAATTAGTTGAATTGAAAACATTATGAACAGTTATCAAGTCGTTGAAGCTATCCGGGCTGTTTAGAAATGTGGCGCAGTCATTAGGTCCTCAATTACTCAACATCCAAGGGAAAGTGGCAAATCCTCAGGAAACAGTCCAAAAAATATGGAAGTATTATGGAAAAGGGAGGTCGTCTATCTTCGAGTTACCTTTAGCCACAATCACCAGAGTAAGTGTTCAATAAATAGAAATAGCAATAGCAATAGCAAATGACAAAAGTTTGAAATTATTCGGTTTTAATTTCCAGCTTGCATCCGACCGATTCTTTAATAACGGAATTTATAAGACTATACAGCGTCATTCCCAAATTGCACCAACATACGCTACAATATTTGCATATCAAAGTCCGTACGCGTCTCGGGCTGGAAAGGACTACGAAAACTACGGTACTTTCCTTTCCCTACTTTAATATACAATCAGGAGAAGGAGTTGGGTAACTAACAATTGTTTAAAAAATGGACGTTTTGCACATAGACGTCACACACAGTGAAGACCTTACTTTCCTGTTCAACTCAACTCTCTTTACACAGCCTGTCCTCCGCTCAGAAAACGGATTCGCAATTGTGAAGCTCCTCATCAACTTGTACAGCAACTACTTTTCAAGAGGGTAATTATATTAATCATAATCAAACAACGATATTTCCAAACGCCTCATAAAACAAAATTAAAAGGGTGCATTTGAGGACTACCTTCATGACATTTTCAGAGAACCTCTGTACACTAATGAGGAGCTGAACGATTACCGCGTTTGGAAACCAATCACTGATCCTAATAAAGTCAAGTACCTCAAAGTGGATCAGACTGTCAAAATGGTGTCGGAACCTTCAATTGCGAGAGCTGTCCGATTTTGGGATTCCCTAGGAATCAAGTAAACACCTGTCTACCTCACATACATGTGTCACCTCACCGGGAGCGGAAAGTAACTATAAATCCAAAGATTTTACTCATTTTCAGAGAAGTTGTTAACCACACGATGATAACCTAAATTCACTTTAATAAACGAGAGGTTCACACACAAAACAGATATTGTGTAAAACATAAAATTGTACTCCAAATTCGAAACTAGTGGCTCGCGGTAGTTGTAATGACTTTCAATTGATTGTCGATCTTCCCAAGTTTAGTCACATAATCTTCATATGCAGGGGACACCATGCGCTCCACTTTTTTCTGGAAACAATCACACAAGACAACAGTTTGTTATCAATCATCATCAAATTGTAATTGCAAATGTAGGCATGGGGAATTAATTATAATTCCAACCTGAAGTTGTCCTAAAATTCTCTTGTTGAATTCAAGAGCTGTCCCCAAGAACTTGTTTCCATCTATACATCCGTGGAATTTCAGCACGTACGCAATAACCTCTGTACAATAACAAAATGAAACCATACAATTGAATTAGGACCAGATTAAAAATTGCTTAATCCAGTAATATTTAATGAAAATGACTACTGCAAGACTGGAACGTACTTTGTGCAAAGGAATCAATGTATTCCACAACTAGTTCAACCTTTTCGGGCACACTGGTCCAGGAAGTATCCAAGATAGCACACCGTATTGCTTTTTCGCCGGAATCAAGGCAGCGATGCCATATCATTTGAAGCTTCTCTTGAGAATCCTCCCACTTTTCCGTACAACCCGCAATCTGGAGATCAGAATAGAGTCTCCAGATCCAAGGCTTTGTTGTGACGGAAGCGCTGAGACGTCCAAACAACTTGAGGGCATTGTCCCGATATTTGAAGGAAGGGTTCCCCTCGAAATCCTCAACATTGTGCCATATGGAGCGAGTAAGGACTGTGAGCACTTCTTCGTCCTCGTGCCTCGCTTTGAGGTCAAGCAATCGGTGATATGCTCGAATCACTTCGTCAAACGCACGACAGTCCACAGCAACAACCAGAAGGTTGTCCCACACTCTCCAGTTGTCGTAATTGCATCTGATCGCTTCCAACAAAACTCGCAATGCTCTCGTCTTCTCGTCCATTTTAATGTACGCGTGTGCCAGGTTGTTCCACACTTCAAAATTCTGCACAACCACAAATTAATATTAAACATTAAGCTTGAAAGTTGTCAAAATGAGAATCAATCAACTTTACATCATAATCCAAGGTGGATGAATGTCGATAAGCACGAGCACACAATTCCCAGTTTTGGATCTGCATAGCACAATAACCAAGACGAATCCAAACGGGATTTTGTAGGTAATTCAAATCCACCGACTTCTCCAAGTGCTTCGCAGCTTCTTCAAACTGTATCAGGAAACGGGGAATATTGAAATATAATGCAGAATGAATTGTAAATCAAGTCAAAGTTGAAAGTTTTAATCTTGTACTAATTGCATCAAGTCCTGGTAACGTCAAGATTAAAGAATATAAAATCTCACATGTCTCCTGGAAAAGTGAAGATATCCCCAATGCTTCTGTGCGAGTGAGCTGGTTTCTTTGGATAGGTTCCATGCTTTCTCGTAGCAGTCTTCTTGTCCAGTTGCATCTCCAAGATAAATCCACAGCTTCACGCTTTCTCCCTTGTCAAGCTCTTCCCTTATAACTTCTTCCGCCTACAAAAATATCATTATTAAATAATTTACCCATAATTGCAATTCCTGACAATTATAAAATCATCATCATCATCCAAATTGAAGTTGTGAGTTGTAACCTTATGTTTCAAATCCAAGAGATGATAACATTTAATAGCCTCTTCCCAATTTCTAAGCTGGAGGAATATGTCCAATGCACTTTGAACAAGTCCCAGAGACAATTCCACCTCGGCAAGAGATCGCTAACAATTTTAAAAATTACATCACTTAACATTACTGTCCTAATTATATTACGTGACAATTAATAAACTACAGAAACTTCCCAAAGTTGAACGGTGCACATACTTCAATTTCCCAGGTAAACGGGAATCCGACTCCGTAAAAAAATTGGTAGCGGGCATTAAAAGTTGGTTGCCCATATTTTAATGCAAACTTTAATTCCTATGAATGAAAATTATTTGCACTGTTATTTTTTATAATTTATTATTCAAAAACGGTATACATGGATGATTCTTGGAGTTGGGATTGAGATGACTGGATGTGTTGTAATTTTGTAATCAATCAATCAATCAATTGGATGTTAATCATGCTTAATGTATTGATATTTATTATAGGTTTTTGATACCTGAAATTGTTCCATGGAACGCTCGACTGTCCTTTTATTATCAGTTTCGGAAAGTGAGCGATTCAACAACGCAAGCATTTGAGTGGTCCAGAGTTTCGAGTTAAGCAACCGCTGCAAATTCCAAGATTCCAGCACAATATTTTAATTGTTAAAAAATTCGATAAATAGTTGACTAATAAATTGATAATGTTCTAACTCAATTAAATGTTTCTCACCCGTGCGTATGCTCTCAGCGATTGATGATATAATTCATCTCGTGCTTGAGATCGCTTAATGTAATTCCTAGAAATGATATTATAAATAAAAGTTCAATATAATTAAATGGTAAATGATGTCTGTAATTATTCGTTTGAGCATAAGGTGAGATTCATGAGATTGATTCTTAAAGAGCTCACAGTTTGGTCACGAGAACAACTTCCTGTAAAGCAGAAACTGGCCTTGGTTGAGCACCGCTGTCAATGAACTCAACCTCATCCAAAAGAGTGTCATCTTGCAGTCGGACGGTCTGAAACGTAAAAAGGAGAAAAAAGTTGGACTTACGTAATTAGACAAAGTAATTTAATTACTGGAAATAAAAATAATGCTAGTCCGATTCGGAGGAATTACAAATATTTGAGTACCTTTGGAGAATTGGAAGACTCCAATTCCTTTCTATAACCTTTGTCAACTTCCGGTTCATCAACTGCATCGTCCAGAGATTCAATTTCAACAGCAAGTTGCGAGACCGCTTCCTGCTGAAACTTTGTACGTTTTCCCATCAAGCCTACAATAAACAACAATCAATCAATAATTTATTACTACATTAATTAATAATAAATTATACATTGTCCTCTTTGTGTATGTAAATGTATAGTTGTTTGTAGTGGTATATAGCGAGTACTTACCAACTTCCTTAATACGGATTCCACACTCATCTTCCGCTTTGCTTAAACAAGTTTGGGCATTTCTGACATCAAAATGGTACAAATGTACTTCCGCCAATTCGCAAGACAATAAAGTTGCCAATCCTTCAGTTTTGGAATCACGGAACTGCTCCAAAGCCGGGAAAAGTGACTCAATCCTAGCCCAGATCACCGTGGAGCGTTGCTCCAGCATCTTCTGATGTAAAATGGCGACTCTCATCTTCCACCAAATCACACTTGGGACAAGGGCCTCGTCAATCATGTTCAAATGTCTCCAGGCAATGGCCAGCAGAACGGGCCACTTGATATTTTCTTGAATATCTTCTCCGTCGAACAAGATTTCGTTTTTGTACTCGGTTTTCGCACATTCCTCCAACCAGGATGTCTGTTCCTTTGTCAATGTTAAACAAGGTCCGGTGTAGTTCCCTTGAACGTACACCTTCAAAAGTGCACAAGCCGCTATCAGTTTATGAGCATGTCTAAAAATAACAATAACAATCAAAATATCATTTTAATTGTAACGTCACCACTAATAAATCACTAAAATTATTACACGTTATACCATTCATTGAGATTTTGTGAAGGAGTACGTACCTTTTGGATTCCAGCTGATCCTCTTGGAACGCTTTTCCAGCGTAGCCAAAGTATCCGAAAAAGGTGTCCAACAAGGAGACATGGTCGTGTTTCCACTCAACATACAGCTTCAAAAATGAATCCTCCCAAATTGACGATTTGTCATTAACCAGATTATTCAAATTGTGAATCTCAACGGGAACGGGAAGACCTTTGAGCAGCAGGACCTCAACTGTACTTAACATTATTCCTTTGAATTCCACAGTCAAGAGTCAAGTCGACAATAATTTCAATACTGAAAACTGAAACTCAAAAACGGGAGGACGACACTGACACCGACGACCCGGAGCCAATACTTGTCAATAATTTTGACTTGAGCACAAAAACTAAACTCGGTTGGTCTGAAAAAGTAAATTAAATGAATACAATGAGTTTCTTGTGAACAAGAGATGTGCGTCGTAGTTGAAGTAAAGCAAAATAAAGCATGTTGGATGGCTGCTGGCTGCACTGGAACGTGGAACATGGAACAGTGGAACTGGACATGCTGCCTGCCGTGCCGTGCCGTGCCGTGTCGTCGTCGTGTTCGTGTGTGTGTGTTCAACTTTGAAGTCGCCTCGCTCGCAGTCCTTGGCTCCGGATTCCGCATTTCACCGCCACTGCGAATTTAGCAATGCCTACTAAAATGCCTTTGCCTTTGCCTTTGCCTTTGCCTTTGCCTTTGCCTTTGCCTTTGCCTTTGCCTTTCCATTATATTGCATACTGCATTCCATGATTCCATCTTCCATATGCACATGCACATGCACTGCACATCCATTCCATGCAGATTTCCAGAAACGCATTTCATTTTCCATCAATAACCCACACACATCACAAATCTTCAAAACCAAATGTACAAATCAATTATTAATATTAAATTATAATTAGTATAATACAATAATACTCCACTTCTCTGTCAACGGTTAGGTTGATGTACTGGGTAAGGTGGTATAAGCATCAGACATGCAAAAAATATTCGGGGCCAAAAAAATGCCCAGGATCCGGCGGGTTTGGTTCAAAACGTGCCCGGGTTTGCGGCGGAAACCCAGAATAGTGCCCAATGTAAAAAGAACCGCCAGTTTTTCGCCGAAGGCATGTATACCTGCTACGTTTTCCATGTCTGACTCTCTGACTGCGGCTCGAGACAACAAAATCCCTCGATTCATCTTTCCGACTTGACAGTTGACAGTTCAGTTGTTCAGTTGCAAAAGTTGCATGCATTTTGTCTTGTCCTTCCGTGTGTGTCGTAGCCGTCTCTTGAGTCCTCGCATCACATCACAGTCCGTCCGTTGTGTTAGCCAATCCGCAGATCGAAACAATGGGTTAACAATGAGTAGTGTCGTCAGTTTCTGTTACAGTTTCGCAATTTCTCTATACATCTTTTGCGGGAGTGCAAATGGCTTATCTTATGGACGTAAAGTGTACTTTTGGATTTTGTTTCATTTTCACGATTTTCACCCTTCATTTCTGTTCTACGAAAACTATAATAAATAAATAAACAATGCGTTTTTGTGATGGAAGTTAGACCCGATCACCGATATTTTGTCTGGGACTGGGACTCTAGCTGACGAGTCTCCGAGAAAAATAACTTTACAACATTACAATACAAAGATTACTCAATCGTGATTCCTTTACGAAGCAATACCTAGTCAGAAATGGTTCTTTCCTTGTGAAAGCTCCAGACGATCACGGGGTCATGGGGGTCATACAGAAATTGAAGTTGAGACGCAATTCAGAGAGCGAGAGTGGAGACTGCCTAGATTTTATAGAGGCAAGTAACTAAAACTACGTGATTGACATTATTGAAATTCGGTTAGAAAATATTCATTCATTTCATGAGTTTAAAATAAAAATGATACGTTATACTGTTATACGTATTATATATTTATTACTAAAGATTAATAAATGTATCCCCTATTACATTACTCAAACTCAAAGTATCCTGTTGATTCCAACTTGACTGCTATTATTGTACCTAATACCTAAACGTACTATAATCTTCGTTACTTATTCTGCATACGTGCCAAGTACCCGGAAGTAATTCACACTTTTCCCAGGACCCGTGAGAAAACGCAGTCTTTCATTTCAATTAGCAATTGTAGCGTAACGCGTAATGTCTTATCATCTTATCGTAACTGTCCATTTCCTTTCATGTTCCATTATTTCCACTTTCTTATGTCAACAGTCAACCATTTTTTTGACACGTTCCATACATCCATACATGACAGGACACGTTACATGACACACTTGACCTGACTCATTTACTCGATATCACTCGTACGGTCATTTGAATAACTTTGGGGAATGCGAAACCAATAAAGCGCATGATTTGATTGGACTTCAATTTTTTTAACTGAAAGTGTTTACAATAATATTAATATTACAACATTTTGGGTATAGCTAAGCTATAGCTACGTTACGTCTACGTACACCGGTACGCCTTAGTTAGTCCTCCAACTTCATGCTTTAACAATAAAGCTGTTTCCATTCCATTCAATGAAGAAATGATTCAAATTCAACATTCAATCCATTGCATTGTGCAACAAAGGCAAATATATTATTTAAGGCTTTAAGGTGCCTGTTTGTTGCCTGTTGGTTGGTGCTGGCCCGTGTTAGCCTGTTGGTGCGGGTGCGGGTTAATCCATTTGCACAACAGTAACAGGTATACTAATCATCACATCATTGATATCACACATCCAGATTGAGATTAAAGAAAAACTTCCGACTTGAACAAACGTGTTGCATAAGGTGTGAGTTTGCCATTTCCCACAGGACGGAAACAAAAATAAAAGTGTTGGACACTTGAGCAACTGACGTTACTTTTTCGCCTCATTGTTATATTTAGCACGCGGCTTGGCTTTACCTTTAGTGCTTTAGTTTATAAGTTGCTCCACATTTCCCATTTTGCATATTCTATGAAAATAGCACCCAAATGAATGACGAAATGTCCCTCCTCGTCATCCCCACAAAACGGTCAACTCAACTTTGAGAGTTGTCAACGATCAGTTCATTGGCTGTAACCCGAGAGTCAACAGTCAACAGTCAACATCCACACTACTACAAGACTACAATCAATCTTTAGTTTTAGTCATCCGTGAGATGGATTTACTCAAGTTTACTTTACCCCAAAGTTAGAATTTAGAGTTGGTTGAGAATAAGCGGTTTTTTGTTACGTTTGTCAAAATGCTGATATCAGCAAAAGTGTTTCTTGTTAATATTTTGTGCTCGTTCATGCCGTGTGAGCCAAGTTATGGGAAACCCAAAGTTCAACAGCAACAGCATCATCAACAATACTTGACTCAAGCCGTGGTTCCAGATCAAGATCACGATGAAGAGCTCACATTAGCGGATGAGGAAGATGATACTTTCGGCTATCCCTACCCGTCCACATCTCCAATTACAGATTACGGTACACCGCAAGTGGCAATTCCGCAATATCAAATCCCTTCAGACGAACCGCAAATTGCCATTCCGCAATATGAAGTGCCTCCCGAGCCGGCCACGACGGCCTATTCAATTCCAACACCAGTCCCGATACCAAAATCATCAGCCCTCAAATACGGGCCGCCGAAACCACACTATGCTCCACCGAAACAGCAATACGGACCACCAAATGCTCAATACGGTCCACCGAGACAACAATACACTGCGTCTAATGGACCAAGTCAAACGTACGGTGCTCCGACTCGGAATGGACATGGTAAAAGTGTGAGGAAAGCTGGTCCCGGCCCCGGCGGCCCAAGACACGTACGCATGAACAATGGGAAATCCAAAAATGGAAATGTTCGATTCAACCCTCAATCGTTGATAGTTGACACAGTGAGCGGAAAAGTGGAAGGTTACGTCATGACTATTATGAATGGGAGGAGGATCTTTGCATTCGAAGGGATTCCTTATGCGGAACCGCCCACAGGAAAGTTGAGATTTAGGGTACATACAGAAATTAAAATACCAATTAACATTTCATGAAAAAGTAACATTCCTTTCCTGAGTCCAAACTTCCAAACGACCGATGACGTAGACGTGTGCCCTAACCCTAATGAATCTAACGATTCATATTTTCATATTATAATGACTAATGACTGAATGATGTGATAGGCTCCAGTACGGAAACCTCCATGGCGAGGAATTCTAAAAACGAAAAGCGCAGGACCAGTCTGTCTCCAAGTGCATCTCCGAAAGCTGGGAAGAATCGTAGGGAATGAAGATTGTCTCACAGTGAATGTGTACACTCCAATTGTAAGTTCACAATTTCCATTTCCTGTGGAAGTTTGAAATGCATTCTAAAATGTTATTTGTTAATACTTGAATTGAAGCTTCCGTCTCCTGAAAACAAATATGCTTCCAATTTACCAGTGATTGTTTGGATACACGGGGGAGGATTTTTCTACGGCTCAGGATCCGAATATGGACCAAGCTATCTCCTCAAAGAAGATGTCATTTTGGTCACGATTAATTTCCGGCAAGGAGCCTTAGGTACTAATTATTCCAACCAAATTTAATTACTATAAAATAATACAAACTGTGCTCGCTCATTCATGAATCATGAATCATGATGATTCATGATAATGAAATAATGATGATTCTTTGAAAGTTACACTAACATGACATGACATGACATGGTAAACAGGGTTTCTGAGCACGGGTGACTCCCACGCTCCAGGAAACTATGGTTTGAAAGATCAAGCAATGGCGATTTTATGGACCTCGGAAAACATTGGACACTTTGGTGGGGATGCTTCCAAAGTGACATTAATGGGTCAAAGTGCGGGTGGAGCTGCGGTTCATTTGCACATGATGTCCAATATGACACAACACCTATTCCATGGGGCAGTGTCCCAGAGTGCAACTGCATTCAATCACTGGGCTTTGTCCCCTCACAAAAAGGCAACTCGACTAGCTCGTCAATTGGCCAAGAGATTGGATTGTCCATTGAAGAGAGGAAGTCGAAGAATGGTCAACTGCATGAGAAACGCGGATCCGAACTTTTTGGTTTATCATCAACAAAGACTTCATGTAATATTCATTTTTTAGATGATAATAATTAATCATGCTAAAATCATTTCACGGACTTGCAAAATTCCGAATTCACTAATTAAATCTGAAATTAGGACTTGTTCGTATTTCCACCCGTGCTGTTTGCACCTGTTGTTGAACCTGATCTGGAAGGTGCATTTTTGACTGAAACTCCAGAAAATCTGTACAGGACGCATCGAGTGGCCCCCATCCCCTTTATAATTGGACAGACAACGGAAGAAGCAGATTCCGTTTTGATATGTAATGCCAATGCTATAATCTACAATCTATAATCTATAATCTATAATATGCTATTCTGACCTCTCACTCAGTCTTATGTCAGACACCACTTTATTAGATTGAAGGAGTTAATAACTGAATTTCAAAGGTGTTTTATAATTATATTATACATGTTAATTGAATTTATATAGTAATTAACAGTTTGGGGTTCACAAAGTTCCTGGTTCGAAACTGGCGTGCGTATGCTCCTTACATCTTGGACTACGATTACATAGCGAGCAACAGCTCTGCCATTACTGAGCAAATTAAACAGTATTACATGGGAAGTCGGAGTCCCACCACGGCTGGACTCCGGGAACTTAGCGATGTGAGTTGTCCAGTTGTCCAGTTGTCCTCTCCTCACCGCCTCACCTTTTATTCATGTGTCAATTAAACTTAATGTCTTCATTAAGCTCAGATTGCTTCGGATCGCTATTTCCGAACCGGGATTCACAAAGGAATCGCATCGCACGCTCAAATTGCTCCTACTTATGCCCTCCTATTTGGAGTGAAAAGTGAGATTGGATTCGCTTCTAATTGGGGAATGGATCAGAATAAATGGGGTACTTGCATTAGATTAACTATATTAACTATTATAATGCATAGTATCCACATCGGCTCTATGAGTCAGTTAGACAGTTTAATCCGGATTTATAATTGCATGGTTCATTAACATTCTGCTTTCCTCGTTGTCGTTTGCTGCAGGCGTGGGGCATGGGGAGGATAATGCCTACATTTTCAATGCTTCCTTGTACTTCCGTCCATTGGAACCCGGTCGTCAGTCTTTCGAGATCTCCAAAATGCTTACAAACATTTTAGCCAATTTTGCAAGAAACAAGTAAAGTAGAAGTTTTATTGAAATATGAGATTACTTGAAGGTGACTATAGAAAACTGTTAATATATGAAGGTACCCCAACTTAATGGGAAAGGGGAAAGAGCCAATTCACATTTGGGATCCCGTGGATAGTTTGACAAACATTCGTATGCTCCAAATGGATAATAAGAAGATTCACATGGTTTCCGAGCCGAGGACGGACGCCATTCATTTCTGGGAGAGCTTAGGTTTAGCTGACACGACTCCTCCCGTACTGTTCAATCCCAACTTTTACAGTGTCACCAGTGTGAGAGCGGTGACGGCCACGTCACCCAAACTCAATGAGATTGAAGACAGCGGAGCAAGTGCCTCGGATCCCATTCCCAGTCCCACCCGCTCTTTCAAAGCACAACCCGTGGTCGTGGTGAGGAATGCAAACCATACGGAAACCAAGACTATGCATTTCTACAATAAGTTCATCAGCATGAGCCGGGATGAGACGCGAAAAATGCCACCGGTGAATATAGCACAAAATTACAGGACTCATCCAATCCCAATCCTCCCAACATCAACAACAATACCAATTTTGAAACGAAAATAAAAATTGATTTTTTAGAAAAAATTTATGACCAGAAAAATAACTGGGTAAAAACTCGACGACAAAACTTGGTATTGCTAACGTATTCATAAGTGAGGAAAATGACAGCGTTGACAGGGAAAGCTCGAATCGTGACAGCACCAAATCCCCGGTAAAGTCCTTGGTACCCGAGTTGACCATAGATTTTCCTCCCACAATCAATCATTCCAGAGTACAAGGGTTGTTTGGGATCTTGAGTCTGAAGTCGGGACTTGATGACGTCAAATGGTAAGACGGACCACCAAGAAATGAGTCCAGCGGTTCCTCCCGCCCAGAAAGATTTGGACACTTTATCATCCCCGGGTAAGGATTGTTGTAGCCACTCGTAAGACGCCATGTAAATCCCAGAGCCAAGTCCGGTGCGAATCATCATCGGGACGATTCCGACATAAAACCCGGGAATCCCTCTGCTTCTGTAGATTCCCTTGGCACAATCAACAGGTCCGGAATATTGAGGTTGAGACTGAGATGACGTTTTCCCATTCCCACCACGCACGAGTTGAAGGTTGACTTTGATCATGTCGGCTGGTCCACCAACTATCAACAACAAAGAACCTCCCGCTATGGTTCCTGCTATTCCACAGTCAATGCAGTAGGCGACAGGTGAGAGTGACATGGAGTGCATGGAGTCCCACGATCCCAGTAACGCTTCTCCGCGTCTTTCCCGATCAGCATTTTCAATTTTTAATCGCGCTTTCCAAATTTCCAGTAAAGCTATGTTGTACAGCCCAAAGAATACAGAGTTCCCTGCTGCACTCGTGATGAGAGGAATTGTAAATCCTCTGAAAAACCCGGGTAGTCCTGATGTTTCCTTTATTCTCCTTATCGTGCTCATCACACCCAAACCCAGAATTTGCTGGTTTACTTTGATTGTGTCCATGGGATAGCCAACGGAGAGACCCAATCCTCCGGAGATCCATCCTGCAAGGAATTCACACATGCTTCAATTTTACATTTACACATTTACACCCAACAACCCAAGGCTCTTCCAATCTTCATACACACAAACGGAGCACTTTTCATCCCAATCCCAATTCGCCAGTTCAGAGCACCTTCAGAGTAACTGTAACAACCATTTGCCATTTACATAATGCCATAATGCGAATCCAAATCTTATTTTAATGCGAAATGTACTCAATAACTGGCACTGCGATTGCACAAAGCAAAGGGTAATAATAATAATTTAATACCGTGTAATTAATTCAAACAAAGGGAAATTGAGATGTAAACAACGACAATATTTATTGCAATTTCATAAACACCAAGGTCATTTGACCCGAACAATTGACCAAAAAGATGCATGACTATCGCTGGATGGACTAAAACTACGACAATTTCCTTGCATGGATGCATCAATTCATAATCATAGAGTATTTAATTTTGTTGCAATATAAACCGCAAAAAACCAGAAGTTTATTGTCGCAATCGTTCTCGTGGTATACATTTGATAAAAATGTTGATACCATATATTAATTATTAATGAGATGACGCACACACCTGTCATTTGCATTCGGTCTGTTGTACACATCCGGCGATCCGGCTCAAACCAATTCCAAACATTTGTACATATTCCAGTTCCAGTTCCAGTATACTCGATAAAAAGCAAGGTACTTATCATTCTCACAGGTTCACAAAATAAACATTTAATAAAAAGACAGTCAAGAGTCTGGGTCAAGAGTGAATGGAACTCAATCGTCCTTATTCTTATTGGAATGAGATGAGGTTGGAGCCGCAGTGCCAGTCGCAGCAGCTCCAGCAGATTCGTGGGTAATTAAATGATCCGCAACGTTTCTGGCTCGGGATGGACTGAATGGGAAAATACAGCCGGCGATCACACGAATCGTTAAATACACAAAATATTGTGCCGTAAAGTAGACGAAGAGGTACGTCAATGTGACGGAAACAATGAGGAACATGGCCAGAATGCTCACTACGTCCCACGTGTCCATGATCCACAATTTCTCCAGTAACCCTTTCGCTCCGAAAACACAAAGGAGAATGGAAACAGCTCCGATTGTGCCCATTGTCGACACGACTGCAAAATCCTTTCCTGCGAGGAAAGTATCAAATATTGGAAATATAGGAAATGAAATGATTGAACCAGGAAAACACCGTATAATTATCAATTTATTAGGTTAACATTGACGCGGTTTGGTTTCTGTTACGTAAATATATTAGGAAGGAAATACCAGAAAGAGCTGCTCGATTATCCGTGACCAACACTGGGTCCGAGTCATCCTTCACGTTCACCCGCCCGCGGCCCACCTCACTCTCACTCATTTTGGAATCAATGAATCTATGAATCACAACTACGTTAAGTACGTTATCCACGAATTTGGGACTTTTCAAAAATTATAGAATTATAATACATGTACATTGTACATGTTTTCAAAAGATTGACAATAATTTTGGTTCTTTCTGTTTGAACTCAAATCAATAAGTGAGGGACAACGGGACAGGTGACGTCTCCGTCTGACGTCTTCCCTCCAACTTCCAACTGAAACTGCAACTGCAACCTGCAACCCAATCATCTGTGATCTCTGATCTGTGTCTGTGCCTGTGTGAGACAAAAAGCGATTTCACCTTGACGCGACGCCACAAATACAGCAACAGGCAAGACGAACAAGAACAACGCAACGCTATACTATAAAACCGCATGTCCATGTCCATTGTCCATAGTTCATTGTGCAAGCCAACCGCAGTCGCTGGACGCCCTGCCTGCATGTAATAATGCTATTCATACAATTTAGCCCATCTTTTCCAGCAGAGGTTTTCAGTTGTCCGACTTAAATCAACGTCAAGTTTATAAAGTATAATTTGCGCTGGTTGAATTTGAAATTGAAACATAAACTGACCGTTAGAGTTAATTTTTAGAACATCCCTTTATTTCTTAAAGATACAAAGCTTGCAAGCTGCAAGGCACTACAAAGTTGTCTGATACTGATGATGACGATGACGTACGGTACGAAATGAATCTACTAACTATTAATTAGTCAAAAGTAAATGATTAAAATGAGTATGCAATAAATGAAATCAAAGGCCTTCAGCGAAAGTGACTTTGTTGTGATGGGATGTTGCTGAGACTGAATCTGATGAATTGTTCCCTCGATCCTGATCCGTGTCAACACCAACTGACCGTTTCAAAGTCCCCGTTTTCACAGGTACAAACTTTGGTCCACTTTCTAGAGTAGTGTCCACCGGGTCCAAGTCATGGACAATGACGACTGAACTTCGTTTAGGTCCTTGTGGCGGTGTTGAAGGTGTGAGTGTGGACGGCGGGTTTGAGCCATTCGACCCAGTAGGAGAAGAAAGCGGGGGTGAAGATGGATAGGTTGGGAATGTCCTTCTCGTCGGTTCCACAAGGCTTCTCCTGGAATTCGAGTTAGAGAAAGTGGCTGGAGCGGAGATGACGGACGGAGAAGTATTCCTGGAATCTGCGTAAGGGATGTCATCCCTCATATTCGACGGTCGATAAGGCTCTGGGTAAGGTAAAGGAGGGAGGAATTGGACGGGCGGCTCTGGTTGAGCTTTCGGGGGATGTCCCTTTGAAAACGGATGGGAATGGGAACTTCTCGGGAGAGAGTTGACTTGTATGATTTGTACTGGAGATTGTTGTGGCGTTCGAATTGGGATCCGAATGCTTTCGTGAGGCTCGTGAATTCTGTCACGAATGTCTGGCGAGGGTGTAGGACGTTCCAGACTGCTGTCTGGACCCACTCTGTTCCGGTTTTGCATGTACATCCAACGACTCACTTTCGTCTTGGGGTCATAGTTGGGTCCGAGAAAGTCGGGGCCGAACCCGTTCTCCGTTTCCGTTTCAGACATTGCATCCATCCTGGACGTGGGGATTGTAATGGGTTCCACCCTGTCATAATAGGACGAACCATCCATTTCCGCTCCGACTGGCTCCACTGCCGAATTCCGTTTTTGAACATCCAAATAGCGCTTACGTAATTGAATTTCCGCTTTCTTCAGTCTTTCCCTTTGATAGAATAGGCCTATGAAACACAAGAAGTTGAGGAGGAGAAGGAAGCATCCGATGAGCACCACCGTACTTTGACCCACGCCCGTTATCCTCGGACTTTCACCATCACCGCCGCCGCTCTCACTCACGTCAGCGTCTGTCGGACCATGAGTATGAGGACCGTCTTTTGTATTTCCATCCTTTCCGCTCCCTCCTACGAAATGCGGAGGAAAAGGCCCATAAACATCATGACCGCCGCTGTGATTGTAGTGCTTCGGGGATAACGGCTGGACAATTGCTGGAAACACATGTTGCCAAAAGTTGGCTGCGCTTCGTCTGTATCCTAATGGAAACTGGACATCTCGATCTGTCAAAATTCACAAACAGGCTGTCGTTTATCCCTTCCGTCTTATTATATTAAATTAATCTCCTAAGCTCCATTAGTAATGAAAATTCATGCTCCATCTCCATCTCCATCTCCTCCATGCCTCCATGCCTCCTCCATCCATGATCCATCCATCCATTCTATAAAATTCTATTCCTCTCTCACCAATTTCAAAATATCGTCCCGGTTCTCCAGCATATTTTGGCCATTTACTATGACCTGGATTTGTATAGCGATCCGATGGGTCAACCACATTAGGATCCCTGGAAAGCAGCATTTATAACGTTATTCCCAACTATGATTTTCAATAATTACTTAATTAAAATGCGGGACAGAGGAAAGTTGGTCTCACAGTACCCCGTCCTCACGAAGTTGGCTATTAGCTTAATGAGAATTTCAAATGGCTGTAGTGTAATGGGACTGTATCCAGGAGGAGGTCCACTTTCCCCGTACTTCCATCGGTACACGTGTGAGCTGAAAATGTAGGAAATCTCATTGTGCTGTAAATCAACAAAATGACGATAACGACCTTTACTAAACTTATTAACCTCGGAATATTTTAATTGGAATTTAAGAAAGGTTAGTTAGTTGCCTTATTTTTTCGCAAAGGATCAAAGTCCTTGAAGACATAAAAGAAAGTGTTTCGTCCAGTTTGAGCGTGTGAATTGAGTAAACTGATCGTAGGATGAATCATTAAGAAATCCGAAACTAGTTCCCGCATGGAAGGAGCAGTCCCGTACTCGTTCACCAAAGCATTCACTACTTCCTACAAACAAAGTGTAATGTCATCCCGTTTCGAATTTCGAATCATACATTTTTGTTCTAAAAGATTTGTATGAAGGAAGGGGTGAAATGTTGAAATGATGTAGTACCCTCTTGACCCTTTCCGTGGGTTCGGATCCATGCTCCATCTTCATTGTGATTTTGATTGCAGCAGTGACGAATTTGTCCAAGTCCAAATTATTCAAAGCCGGACGTCCGGTTCGAGGAAGAATAGGACCTTCTTTGAGACCACAAAGCAAATCATACTTGGCCAGCATCTCCCGATTCTTCTGTCCATGTCCATGAAGAACGACTTCTTCCCGTACAATCGTCCCGTCGATGGTCGGGGCAAAGGGATAAGTGAGCAAAGGTGTCCCGATGTTTTCTCCTGCATTCAACAGCTGCGGAGTTGGTTTTCTCCGTAGGCAATGAATGAGGTCCCCGGATCTCTCATGCAATGGACATCTCAAGTTTCTGGACACTTGAAACTGAAGCAATCGTTTCATTGTTTCAATTTTCCAAGAGTCACACCACACGTCAGAATCATTTAATGAGGTATACAGTATACAATAATAGCCGATCCATGTCTTACAGTAGTTTCCAGCGGTCGTTGGTTAATGCTGTTTGGCTGGAAAGGCGAACCATTGAGTAAAATGAGTCGATGGAATAAACCTGAATGTCAGTCAAAAATGCGTAAATGAGGATGGGTTTTGTTTTGTTGCACCTAAGTAATTGATCGATTGTAAGTATTGTCATGAAAATGCTAATGCTAACCGTCGTAGGCTTGAGACACCGGGGACAAAGCTAGCAAGCCCGCAAGTGCAGCGTCCATGTCATATCCCATGAGACAGATGCTATTCTGGTCTCCTCCGAATTCCTGGATGTTTTCCTACACGTATTTAGTACAAATTGTTATTCTTATTACATTCTTGACTTGTTGAGTCGAGGTCGAGGGAATTGAATGAATGAGGAGTTGGAGGTGCATCGGTGCATGTGCAAGTGCATTCGTACGGCCCGATGCATCTCCAATCCCTTGTACATAAGTGAAAAGTGAAACCTTAATCCATTGAAGGGCAGCGAGTTGATCCCAAAGTCCAAAATTACTGCGGACATCTTCTGAGAAACCCGGCTGGAGGAAACCGAGAACACCGGTCCGATACCGGAAGGAAACAACTATGACATTCCCGATAGCCGCCATGCTACTCCCATCGAATGGATCTTCAGGATCATCAACTTGCGAGTTGAGGAAGACGAGAACGGCCAATCCCGTCCCGCGACTCTTATCCGCTGTATTGTCATAAAGAGCTACGAATCAAGTTTCTAACTTAGTTCTTCTACTCAAACTACTTCATTCACTCATGTTAGGAAATTACAGGAATCCCTTGAACAACAAAAAGGACGGAAATGGACACTAAAAATGAACTCACTACTCAGCGGTGCGTAAATGTCCAAATAAAGACAATCCTCCAGATCCATTGTTTTTCGAAGCGCCAGAAGAGGATTATCCGGATGGTTTGTTCGGTTCTGTGTATCCGCATAGTTTCGAGGACACGGAGCTTTCGTCACGTTCGCAGAGTACACTTCCGTCCTTCGGGCTGGAAGCGGAGCTGGACTTTCATATCTTAAAGCGTCCACTGGTGGACTTGCGTATGGAATGCCTTTGAATATCTGTTCGTTTTTTTGTACAGTTTCAACCATCAATCAATTCAAAAAAACAAGAGCAAACAGCAAACCTGTCTATAGCCTGTCTTGTATATATGAATGGATTTCGGCTCACCTCTACAAGCGGTTTTCCACCATAATTTCTTGGATTGAAGGAATGCGGTGACCCTTGGACAATGGGACTTTGGACATTTCCAGGCCCAAGGAATCCTTGAACTGGCCCTTGCTTTGTGAACACTACACGGGGACTCATTGTGTGCAACGAGTAGGAATCAACTGTTGTCGCACTTAGAAAACTGGAGATGAGAATTACAATTGCAAAGGTGACAGTGTGGGGGATTGAGAAAGATTCGTGCCACAGGGACCACCACCAATAATGTCTTCTTCTCGATCCTGAGCCACGCATCCTTCAACAGGCCACACACACAAGCAACAATAAACTTCTCTTTTCACTTTTCGCTTTTCCTTCACTTTCACTTTCACTGTCCCCCTTTTCTGGTATAGTTCAATTCATGAAATGTGAGGAGGATTCCATAAATTCCATTCTCCTGAACCAAGTTTTGTGGAGGTTCCCTCGAAATGCAGGTTCCATTTACAGTGACTCACTTTTAAAAAGGGCTCATTCCAGGATTTTGCAGCTTTGATGCTTTATGCACTCTTTGTAGGTTTCCGTTCCAAGGTTCCACATTTTTACGACTTTTGGGTTCTGCTGTTCTGCCTGCCTCCTCGCTTTTTCCGGGAGAGTCGGTTTCGGTTTACATTTCACCTGGTGAGTGCCACCGTTGAAGAAAGAGGAAACAGGGAAAGTGGGAGAAGTAAAAACTTCATTACAGAAAAGTACCAACGCTTCCCGACAACACAACCCACAACCTTTGCTCAAATATGCCACTCGTGTAGGTGTAATCCTCCCATTGCACAAGAATACAGTTTTCAGAGAACGTAAGAGTAACTGTAAGAGATAATGGAGGTGGGGTGGGGGTGGGACCCCTGCTCCGGGACGAAAACAAGTCGGTGTGGTGTTCTATCAACTTTTTTTGTGACTATATGAAAAAGTAGGCGATCTGAATCTGACACTTTTGCTTGGGAAGGAAACAACACGGAATTAATATTTATGCACTTAACTCCCGGGTTGATTGATATTAATAAAGTCTCCTGATGTTGGGATTTTGAGAATGCGCCCAACACTGTACGTGGAGAAAGGACGTGAAATGTATGAAGATAAGATATTACGAAAATGACGATTGAGAAAAATGTCACCAAGACGAAAAGGACGAGGGAGACGACGACGACGACGACGACGACCGGCGGACTCAAGGAGCCAGAGCCACGTACAAACACGTAGGTAATACTACCTAACAACATACGTAAAATTCCCACACAAATGAAAACGAAGTGCAGATCTATTTATAACCCGGATGCGGGCATTACGGTAAGTCACCCAAAAATAGAAGGGCTCCTTCCGAATCTCTTCTCTCCAGTGAGAAGTGGGAAGTGAGAGCAAAGAGCGTAATATTGTACTGCGTTGCTTTGCTTACTGCTCCGCACACTCACACACACTTTGACTTGCAGTCTTGCAATAGAAAAGAAACTGTCCTCAGTTCAAATTCAAACAAGCAAACTTTTTTCCCAAAGAAGCACTAACTTACTAACTATGTACATAATACTAATACATACACAACAAGTGAGCAGTACACATTACACACATACACAGACACATATGAGCCGAGTTCATATAAGCTTCATGTTGTCGGCAATCCTCTCCTCGGGCTCAACAAACCACACTTTGGCATTGCAACTGGGAACGAAATCGTTAGGTTATAAAAAAACTCATCTTGCCGTTCCTTCCGTTCCTTTTATCCTTCTTCTTTCACATGTTGTGGACGCGTAGAAGAAGGGAACGAAATGGTCCGTCTTTTCATGTTGGCTATGGTGAAATGCTAACTGGTGACTGGTGACACACTCCGCCGCATCTTGAGAGCTTGCGACGGAAATATGTGCCCTCACAGTATGAAAGAGGCGTTGGGATTCAATAGAAAAATTTCCAAATGGGGCAGTCTTGAGACTGACTGGAACAATGGAAGTCTCGAATTGAGTGCATTTGAGTTTTGTCATTCGAGTCTCCGCAATTTGTCACAGACAGCGATCACCTCCGCTACAAAAAGGACTCATTGTCATTCTCATTTCTGAGCATTAAACAACTTTACCAAAAGAGAAGAAAATACACTTTATAATAATAGACTTGATGTGGTTTTAGACTCTCTCTCTCCAGTCTCCAGTCTCTCCTCCTTTTCCAGATGCCACGTGCCCCGGAAAACTCCAGAGGAAATTTTGCTCTCGTCAAACAATAGAATGCAAAGAAGACACTCACGTCAACTTCTGGCTTTTCTTTTTGGTCCCATCCCATTCATTGTCTTTCAACTTTTCTACATTATTCTGCTTTCCTTTCACACATTATCGTTTTTGTAAAATCCGATCAAAATTGGCAAAGAATTCTGGTCGACAAAAAATGTTGTCTTGTCGGGACTTTTACAACGTCGCTAATTATAAATGCTCAAAGGTGACAATCGTCAGTAGATCGAAGCAGTGAACCGTCAACCCGTCAGTGTTCACTTCATGAGAATAGACTGTAAGTACCACAAGGCAATTTTTTTGTCTTTGGTTTGTTTTGAAAGGGATTTTTTGGATGAAAGCTGGCTCGCGTCGCGTGACATAAATTCCCGTCTTCTCGCACATCCGGAATGCTTCTCAGGAATATAATTGTGTTTGTTTGTAGAGGTTATGAGAAGACAAAGTGGTCTCCTCTCGTCCGCTCGTCTCTCCTGTGTCATGAATTGTTTTTACTTACATTTTAGTGAAAGTGAAAGGACATAACCACAGTTATTTTTACCCGAGCCATATAATTGCATCGTTGAGACTTCACACCCTTGGATTTACGGATTGCTTCCCACCGCCAATTCAATCCTTAAACAATGCTCGGAATTCGGCAGAACAGTTTTAGAGGTGACGATGACGACGACGGTGTACTGTGGTCTGTGGTGGGAAACAGGACTAGGGCCGTTGAGCCTCATCGGCACCCGCTTCATAGCATCGGATCCCATCCTTCGTCCTCTGCCTATAATCCGAAGTTTATGTATTCGGATACGTGAAGAAAACAAGTACCGGGATTTGTACTACGAGATACCAGGGCGGAGTGAATGTGAGTGTAAATCCCAAAGTGTTTGCGTCTTGCGTGTGACGAGGATGCACAGAAGCGGGATGCAATCACTGCCAAAAGTCATGGCACGAGAGACGAGAGCGAGACGAGAAACATTCTCAAGTGGAAGCTGACTTTCGAATTCGAATGGAATGAATGGCACACCAAGTGAGGGCTATAACTTCTAATGTGTTTGTTTCCCTTCTTTCAAAAATGCTTTTCTCTTCTCTTCTTCTGACTTTTTGAGAAACAAGATTGGGTGCTCCCATTAGCCCGGCGCGGCGGACAATCCACAAGAATGTCTTCTCCCATGAGGATTCTTTCACTCTCTAACAGCTTTTGAGCCCTTTCAAAAATGTGCAAAATCTCTTGCTTCAATAGTTTCGTCTTGGTGGTGCTGGTGCTACTATAATAAATTGCAAGAAAATCCTGTCTTATTTATACAGCAAGCACTCATCCATTGAGAGTATAAATCGGTGTTAATAAAGTGACCTGGGCATGTCACAGGAAACCAGAGCAGGTGACCCTACAGAGGCAATGCACTCACGAAACTACGTGAGATGAAGTGAGAGACGGAAGATGCGATGATAATAACGTGTAGTAACTAATGGGATTTGGTGGAAAGAGGAATGCCATGCCATGCCATGATGCCATGCCATTGGAGCAGAGCACCGCACCGCACCGAGCGCTTAACCAAAGTTACACTATGCTAAAATAAGTAGAGAATGAGAAGCCAGAAGGAAATGAAACACTTTCGGTGCCCTTTTTTGCGTTTTTGAGATGCAGTAGTTGAAGTTTGTTGGGTGGATAGGTGGATTGCCGGTGCGGTGCTACGCTGCGGTGATAGAGAGTCCATTCGGTCCATGGTCCATCCATCCATCCATCCGCAAAGAGAGACGGCGACTCCTCGACAGCCAGGCATCATTTGCAAACGAAAGTTGTTCACTGCTCTTTGCGAGTACTAGAAATGCATTATGAAGTATTATTATGTAGTAGAATGTTTCAAGGAGCATTTTGCATATAGGAAGGAAAGGAATTAGAAATGCATAGTAAGGATAGAGCAGAAGACAGTGGAAAAGCGAGAGTGGAGTGGGAGACGAAACTTGGGAAGAGGATGAGCAGAGAAGAGAAGACAAGGAAAGGGTGGCCCTCCGCCAAAAATGCAACCCTTTCAGAAAGGAATCCTTCTTATTTATAGCCGTATTCTATCTCTTCATATTTGCCTTCCTCATTTATCAAACATCCCTTGAGTTGCGAACGCATCCACCACAGGCAGCGTCTTGTCTCGTCACTCTTCTCTCTTGTCATTTTTCACCAACTCCAACAACGTGACTCAAGACTTGCCACGAGTCACGAGTCACGAGGACCAGACTCACTCGACCTCCTCTTTAAACTTTATGCATAACAATGGCAATGGCATCCTTTCCCCTCATCTCTTTCTTCCCGGAACATATCTTTTTCTCCTCCTCTTCGTCCATAGTCTAACCCTAATCCATAGAGTCGTACAGCTCGCGCCCACTTTTCATGAAATGTAGGTACGCAAATAACTTTCGTAATCATTTCATGCAATGATATAACATTGACGTGCTTTCACAAAATGGAATGCTCGGAATCAACACAAGTAACTCTCAGAAATGAATGAATCAGACCTCATTTCCGGAACCGGAAACGGGCAACGTCAAATCCCTTGTTCCATTCACTCAGTGAGAAACATGTGCCATTATTGTTGACGACAAATGAACTTGCATGTAACACACGTGCTAACCACATGAGTTGAGTTGAAAGGTTTCGGAAGCGCCAAGTCAATTACTCACTCTCACTTACTCCTTACTCGGATGAAGCAGGTCTTATTGTGATTCATAGGAATTAGGAAACAGACATTCCTGATCATGTGATTGGATTAAATTGAAAACAGTCAAAAATCAATATTTTATTATAATTCTAGCAAAATGTAACCGCATACAAAACCGTGAAACCGAAATGCTATCATAAAAACCGAGGAAGGATTTAGATTTAATCAAATTCCAGAGGTTGTTGACTTGAGTCGAAAACATTGGTCAGCACCTTTCTCTTTAGAATTTTCTAATTTTGCAATTCGACTACCAAATTGCATAGCTCGTTTAGGGAATAAGGCAATGTTTGCGAATTCGTCACCGAATAAATGGTACGCAACAGCTCTGAGTAACAGTTTTTCTCCCAGGCCTCGAGTACCCATTGGCCCACCTGGAACAGGGAAGCATTTCACCCAAACGTCACATCTTTGGGTGAGAAATGCGACTACATTTTCATCCAGAAATGGCATTCTTGGTGAAATTCCATGATCAGACACGATACGATTGTCCCTCCCCAGATTTCGGAGGGAAATGCGATCAAGTTCCATTTGCATTTCGTGAATGAGACCCGTCCAACTGGATTTTTCAAATGCAGTTCGATGACGTCCGTACCCACCCAAAAGTTCATCTGCTCCAGAGCCCAGCAAAAATATTCTTGCTGGAGAAACGTAGTGCTCTTGATTTTCATCCAGTCCTGCCGCCCTTGCAGCGAACCATAAACAACAGCCTATTGAGTCGTCAAGTACGCTGTTCAATGGAGAAATCAAATATCTGATTCGACTCTGTCGCGCGGACTCAACTTGAGCTTTCGTTACGTTCACCGTTATGAACCTCAAGTGTTTGTTCTGTGGCTCGAAAACTGATTGAAGACATCGGTAAGACTCCAATCCTGACACCCGATCTGGGATGTTGTCGAAACTGTCGTGTTGGCTCTTAGCAAAAGCGACATTGATGAGATCCAATGACTCCCCAGGTTGAAGGGTTTCCGCAGCCAGATATGCCAAAACCGTTGAATCCAATCCTCCAGAAAACAAAACTGCAATCTTGGAATGTAGACACTTTCCCTTCTTGTGCTCATCGACTCCGATACAGTCTTTACAAAACGGAGGTTTTGTCGACACTCGTAGTCTAACGGATCGTCGCAACTCGGTTAAAAATGGCTCCACGACTTCTAACAAGACATGATACGCTTTCTTGAGTACTAAAACAGGATTCGTTTCAAGCTTGTTTAATTCAGTGAGTTGCTGCAAAATGAGCTCTGATGAGTTAGATTCACAACAGGGCTCTTTGAGTCTCGTCAGTCCTGGAAATGGAACATGTTGTTCCGTCGAGGTCTCCAGCATCAATTCTCCAGCATTTTTCAAAAAATCGGAAAAGGAATGAACCAATGTTTTCATTGTAGAACTGGAGTTTTCATACAAATACAAAGTGACTTGCTTAGTACTCAAATTCAATCGAAAGACTCCAGCAGCCGGGATTTCAAACGTATTCGGAAAAGTACTAACCGAAGACAAATGCCAGTCTCTTGAATTGCTGTAACTGAAAAGAAGACTTTGTCGTCCGAAAATATCCCTTGCGAACCACAATACATTTTTGAGCCTGTCGTAAAAGATGAATGCGAAAGGACCTCGCAGTTTCCCAATGACTACGAGCGGATCTTCAAGTTCAGTTGATGCATGAACCAATTCCAAGAACAGCTGTGTCGTGTCGTTTTGTTCCACATCTTCATACGAATAAATGTCCCCGTTAAACAACAGCACGTGACTTGATTCGCCGTTGGACACTGGTTGTGGACAAGGGAATTGTCCCCTTGTCCAAAGAACGTGACCGATGAACTGCAGCTCATGTCCACCCGGAAAATAACATCTGTGGAGTGAGATATCCGGACCTCTGTTTTTGAGGAGTGTGCACATGAGCAATGTTGGATCCTTATCCTGGAATGTCACAATTCGACAATAAATAATAATTAATTATTATATTATTGACAGTTCAAATTCAAATGAAGGATTTGTAATTTAAGAATCCACAACGACGGGTTCAAACAAACGTTCAAATTCCTCCTCACGTCATAATATATGACCATATATATTATGTAATTAATGTAATGAAAGTGATGATAGTAATGAAACAATGAAACACAACATGCAATGATGCAAAGAATAATAATTTATTAAGTATATAGATTATGTAAGTTACCTCTTCAATATGCACTTGGGCGTTCTGCCCATTCGTCAAGGAGCAGACTGGACATGTGGACGATTTGGAAACGCGGCTTTCTCCAGTTTCAGTTACAATAGAGCACCAAATTCCACACATGACAAATAAGAAATAATAATAATAACTGGTTTGCTTGACTGGTTGCAGAATCCAGATTGAGTTGACAGTTTACGTTTACTAACTATAGACAACTATAAGTACTTTTTGCTTTATAATAATTATAATTCGATTCCGATTCTAATATTTTATTTTTTAGATTATCTACGAGTCTACGATCTACATTGTAATATTTATAAAGCAAACCAAACCAATTTTGGGAGTTTAAATCTTTAAATCACGTTTGGATTTAGCATTTGCAGTAATAAAACACATGGCTTTCAAATGTGACGTGGTTTCCCTCTTCTCGTTTCGGTGTGGAATCGACGACTCCTTCATTCAACTCCTTCTCCATCCTTCTCTTACGTCTAACGACAAAACTAAAACTAAAACCCACACTTTTCATTCCCATTCCCATCTCATTTAAAAATGTCGTCTCTTCCTGGAGTGAGTTCTGCTCTGATTCGAAATTCGGACTTTATGACCTGACTGTGACTGACCCCAACGCCAGACTTCAACGAGCAACGATAACGATGACGATAACCATGAAACGATAAAAATGCAACGAAAGCGAAGGAGCATGAACATGAATTCTCAAGAAGACGGCGAAAGTAATTTAGTGACATTGCATTGACTGGTAATTGGTAGCAATTAGCAACTCAACATCCCTTCCCAATACAAAGTATGGAATTGAACAATGCAGAGAAATGTATTTATTGTTTCTTTTCTTCATTAAGCATCGTTTTCAGTTATAAATCGTACGTCCAATCCTGATCTTTACATTCCTGTCTCGTCAACTTCTCCACTCGTCATCCACACGTTCATCACAATTTTTAGTAGTAACTGATGTACTCTTAGACACTTATAGTTACTTCGATTTGACATTTGACCTGGGTTCATATTCTTCATATACATAATTCATCATTTCATCAATTGATTACTAACCTAGCCAGTAATAAGGACTCGTCTCTCGTTCCAAAAACGATTTTATTGGCTTGTATGAAATTGTACATTCCTTGGAGTTGATCGTAATTTTCGTAATAAGATCATATTAGAATTAACATTAGCATTATAATTGCTCACGTAAGAAACATACGAAGACACGAGACACTATCAAGTGGACAAATTATGATGAGTCGAGCGATGATGATGTGTAACCCAAAACGTGCTTTGAGGAGTCATTCTTGGGAAGAACAAGAGCAATGAAGACACTATAAAATGTTGAATGAAGAAGATTGTTTGTGGATCTGGATGTGGATCTGTGTGGACATCTGGAGTCAATCTGAATGTTGAGTACAAAGGATTACATTATTTGGACCGTCTGGCGGTGTTGGCCTTTCGTCATCGATGCGATGAAGAACTGACTGATACTGAGTTAAGGGGCGGCATCCCAGGAGCGCCTCCAATAGATGGACGAGGCATGACCCCGGGATCCCCTGGAGGACTACCCGGTCGTTGTTTGCTACCCGCCCCCGCTCCCATTCCTCCTGCTCCGCTACTACTCGTCCCTGGAGTCGGTTCTTTGTCTCTCGTGTTGAGCCATTGAAGGACATCCTTATGATAGCGATACTCCAGCTGTATGTGTGACGGAAGATTGAGGACTTTCCTTAGCAGGTCTCGAAGCTTGTCCACCACTTCCTGGTCCGAAGAATTTCGATTCCACAAGGAAATACAATCCTTCTTTTGACGCATTGACACTCCAGCTCCACAGATTTCGTCCCCCACATTGAACTGCTCACCCAGAACAGCCAACACAACATTCTCCCAACACCGAGCTGCCAACCCTTTGTTGAGTCGCACTAACCACTGACCCCCTTCCCGATTCCCCTACACAAACAGACTGAAAATGTAAACATACATACATTCGTGTCATGCCATTCAACTAATTAGCATTAGCACTAGTAGCATACCTTGTGCTCCCACATGGGCTTAATTCCGTCCTTGAAAAGAAAGAAATCTGATGGAGAATGAAGCTCGGATGGTCGAATCAAATGTGAATACAAAGCCCAGTACTGTTCCACGGACGCGAATCTTCCGATTTTCTTCAAAGTCAAATCATACTGTTGATAGTTTGTTTTCCCAATATACCACAGTCCGTACGTGTGTTGAAGACGATGTTCATGTGCAGGTACGTCAATTGGAGTCTTTATTACACAATCAATCAGTGAATCAAGTCAACATGTAATTTGCAGTTCTGACCAATCAGCGAATCAGGATATTAATATTAGAAAGTGGGGAAAGCAATAAGTACCAAATCTTCTTCATCATCAACATCTTCATCAGTGGCTGCTCCCCCTTTCCGCAGACTGTAACGGTTCAAAAAACAACTGCAATTGTGCAGAGATTTTCCGCGACAGAGAAACACAACCAGAAAGGAAGAACGGAAACAGAAAAAAACAAAACACAAAATCATTAACAAAAAAATTAGCAAGTGGGTGAATGAGCAAATGCAAAGGAAACAAATTCACAGAACACAACGCGAACGCAGCGCAGCGCAGCGAAGGAAGATGTTAAAAAAGTAATAAAACAAAGCATGGAATTAGTCCTTTCGCCTTTCTTTCGGTCGTGTTAATTTATTAGTTTGTTTACATTTGGATTTTACACGTGCATTCCGCAATTTATTACAGAGGGTGCGTTTAATTAAATGAATTAAATGGCCTATGCATTAAAATGTGCGTGATCTGAAGGTAAACATGTGCAATATTATCACAATATGGCTTGGCAGATTTGAGATTTGCATTGCATTGCATTAATAAATTATTTTGCTTTGAGGATCAGCTTTACAAAGATGATAGAAAAGTATTAAATTGATTGAATGTCAAACTGACACAATCACATTTGAATAGTACTTTCAAATTATTAATTTAAATGTCACGTCTTTCAACTTTCAACACAAATCATTCACTTTGCAAAGGGGATAAGATCAGATTAGGGTTAGGTTTAGGACAGATAAATTCCCGATGGAAGACAACAGGAGAAAATGCAAGTTTCAAAAGAACTTGTCGCGTTGTTTGTTAAAACAATAATGATTGCACAAATTAAATATTGAACATTTCGATTTTCGATCATCTGATTAATTAATGTGATTAAATGAAATTAAAATTGAATGGAGAGGACTCACTCGTCAACCATGGACATACTGACGGGGAGTTAAGACTTGAAGACACGTTGATAGTAACTGATGTTCGACTTAATGAAACTTTAAATTTTACTGATCCAATCCTTCTTTCCGATTTAATATATTTAATTCAAAGTGTGAAATAATCGTTTTTAAAACTGTGACAAATGATTGAAAAACTGTTGAAAAATGTCTAAAATGTGTAGCTTGCTTGTTTGAGAGGAGAGAAGAGGAGAGGAGATCGAGGGATTGTTTTGCTTTTGCGTCTCAGCGCTCCACCAGTCCACCATGCGCTGCTGCCCCATACAACGCAACCTTTAGAGCTTCCCATTGGCATTGGCACTTGGCATTGGCACGGCGTTGTCCCTTCCCTTCCCTTCCCTTCACTTGACTGTTTAGTTTGTTGACTCCCTCGACCTCGACCTCGAGTCCCTTTGTCCAAAATTCTCCAAATTAATGTCCATTGTCCATTATTATCCTATCCTACCATCCGATCCCATTTCCCATGCCTATTTCAGCACCGCATAATTCAATAATTGCATTCAAATGAAATGAATGAATTGATATCAAATGATCCAGTTCGATCCAGTTCATCAAATTAATGATTATCCCGATCCCGATTCAAGGCTCAAAGCTAACAATGAATAATGAAATATGAAACTGGAACAAAGAATGCAACAATGCATGGAAATAATGCACTTCCAATAATATTAATGGATTATGACAATCATGAATGTTTACAAAATTTGGGGCCTTATTCATTCATGATTCATTCGGTCTGATTCGGTCTTATTAATGGTTTATTCTGGAATTTATCCATTTTTCATGATTCATTTATCTGTGCATTTCTGTCCAAAACAAGTATTGTTTTTTTGAAAGGTTCATCGGTCCAAGTTTCACTTTCGTTGCCACTTTCACCCGTGGAAACTGAAGCTGAAGCTGACGAAGGTTGAGGAGAGGAATCACTTTCTGCGGGAATGACATGTTCGTCATCAGTCCATGCCGCACTTGACATTTCTCCTTCCGGGGATGGTTCTTGATCCACCTCAAAAATCCATTGCTGATGTTCTGACGTTTCATTGCACGATTCATACAGTACGAATTCTTTTTGTGTGTCCCTATAAATAAATGAAAGAGATTTTAGCACTTTTCATGTTTGACTCTTATAGAGTTGCAAAGCAAAAGCAATGCCAATTGCCAATTAACCAATTAGCCAATTTATTATGCTATATATAATACCTAATACCTGGGAATTGAGAGACAAAGTTTCATCGTCTCAGACCTGATGAGGACGCCGCGGCCGCGATTACTCCCCTCACAGTTCATTAGGGTTATGAGGTTTGCCATTGGTTGAATGACATAAGGTCCCAAATAAGTTGACACGATGTTGATAGGGAACATTTCCGGGAAAAGCCAGTAGTTTGTTTCATTTGTCCCTGTCAAAAAAATTAATATTCGGTTTGGGGAAGAGAAAGTGAAAATCATTAGTTTGACATGGTTTAAAATTAGTAATTAATTAGTGATTATATATTAGAATACCAGTTCTGTTCAAGGCAAATGCTGTCCAGATCTGGTTCCTTTGAGATTTAAACTCGGAAGTAGTCACTTGACCAAAAAATGTCCGCAACGTCCCGGTGTCATCTGGGGCCAAAGCAACTGTCAAAAACTACAAAAACCTCATGCTCAAAGCTCAACGTCCGGAACACACAACACAGCGGAGTCAACTCAAATTCAAATACAGTTTTATATTTTACGAAAATATAGTTTCCTTTTACCAGTCCATTTTGAACATTTGCAATCTTGTAAAATCGTTTGTGATTCAAGACCTCGCAGAGAGACAAAGAGCTGATAAAGCAATAGCTTACTATGATTTGACGGAGAACAATGCCAAAATTAATTTTACACATTTTTGATTACTGATTGAACGTTGGGCCCTTTAGCTTTAGGTGTTCAATTTCAATGTTCAACCTGACGTAGACGAAGACTCTTCAAATTCGGCTTGAGGAAGCGTTCGATTTCAGAAATGGGAATGCTTGCGACTTGCGCAACATCGAAAATTCGCAAATGTCCTTAATAAATGATATTTCAATGACATGCAAACGTCATCCCATGAAGACTTTTCCTGTTTTTCCTCGTCATACATTAATTACTGATACTATAATAAAAGGACGGACGGTGCGAATTCTGGATTCGCGTATCTCGTCTAGGTAGTCTAGTCTCATCATTAATAATAGTTGTGTAGCTGTACGTGGAAGTGAATCAAAAGTCACCCTTTCATTAAAATCAGTGAGAGAGAGCTGAAAGGGTTAGACGTAGCATAGCAATTGCATAGAAATTACAGCATAGCATGACATTGACTTGACGATACAAAGATCAAAAGGGCGTCCACTAATGAATTCATACAATTCCGTCGAATCTGCGTGTTTATTGTTGTCGTTAAAGATTTCTAGATTTCATAGGAAATTCATAGGAAATGCTTTTTAATGACCTGCAGATCGCAATTCGCCATTCGTGATTCTACCTAATGACCTAATCTATACACTACAGACTACAGATTACACAAACAGTTTCAGACTACTAAAAGACCTTTGTACAACATGTCAGATTACAAGACGCACTCATGTAAATATTAAATTAATACAATTGTTCTCTTAAGTAATGCAAAGTTTATTGTAGTTCAAATTAAAGCATAATAAATATGAAGATATTAACGTCACAATCACGAATGGAAATGGAACGCCCGGAAGGCACAATACAAGACAAAGGACTTGAGTTGACAGTTGAGCAATCGTGTTGATTCATGATAACTTGATAACCGACAATGATATAGTAGTTATAATTTAAAGTATATACTTTGATAACACTGGTTTTGTTAGTAATTTCCATTATAGTCTTTAAAGTAAACTGAATATATAGTCATAGTCATAGTACACGCATTAGTACACACATTAGTACATACATTCATACATCCCGACATACAAAGTAGAATAATATTGTAGAATGTTTGAATAGTTATAGTAATTGCCACAAGAACTCCCAACTTTTACGCACACAAACCATGACTATGGATTATTGCTTATTGATTACGATTACACAAGTCAGTTTAAGTTTTGGTTAACTTTTAGTCCTTAATGGTAAGTTTATGAATAGACTTGGCAGCATCATCTCCCACGCTTTTCATGTAGTCTTCATATTTTTTCTTCTGGGCTGCGAAGAGTTTTTGCAATTTTTTCAATTGGGATTTGGGAATTGGATTGCCTTCCTTGTCGTGGGTGGGAATTCCTTGCTCATCGAACTGGGAATACTTGTCACTTTCCTTACGGAACATCTCACCAGGTGGAATCTTTTTCTGGGCGTCTTTTTCTTGCTGAGCCTTTGCAAGCTCGTCTTTTTTGCGTTGCTTTTCAGCTTCACGCTCTTTTTC
The DNA here is from genome assembly GCA_019776145.1 of Harlomillsia oculata. NCBI lineage: Eukaryota > Metazoa > Arthropoda > Collembola > Entomobryomorpha > Oncopoduridae > Harlomillsia > Harlomillsia oculata. The sequence continues at coordinate 2,475 of JABASF010000106.1, read as the reverse complement.
TTGCTTAGAACGAAGTTCCCGTTCCTTTTCCATGACTTCCTTCCCAACATATTTGACGACAGAAGGACAACCCTCGTGATCCTCCAGGCGAACACCCAGTTCCGGCAGCTTGTCATCTCTAATTTGATCACATTCCTTTAAAATCGTGGATTTCACGCTCGCGTCCCCAATCAACTTGGCAGCACCACGAACACTTTCCCTAAAGTCGGACAAGACTTCAAGAAAAGGAAGAATCACTGCTTCTTCATCCACTTGTTGTCCTTCCGCACCAGGAGCTTTAAAGCCAAAACTTTCAGATTCCCCTGATGGAATCACACCGAACACACGAAGCATATAGCTTATGTACCTGCAAGTCCAACATCAAACATCAACTCTCACTCTCACTCTCACTATACTCTCAGTCAGTATAATCAATTCATTATTCCTTATAATATTCGACTCGTATCCATATTCATATCTATGTTAATTCACCAACTTACTTAGCACATGACTTGAGCAAAGGCCCATTCATCCCTGATTTCCGACTTTTCTTGCCTTGAATAAAAATATTCGCACTGCCAATAAGATCTTTGAGTGCAAAAATCACAGAGCGAGTGTCAATGTTGTCGCACATGGCTTCATGCACTCCCTGCTTAGCTTCATTTAATTTTGCTTGAAGCGTCAAGTCTTCAGCATCCCATTTGGGATATTCCTCGGATGACCTCAGGCAGTCTTTCACATTCAAGAAAAACTCTTGAATAGTTTTTTCCATTTGCACTGCTGTCTGCATTCCGGAAGGGCTAAAAGAGACGACAAAGGATTATTCAGTGAACAAGAACACACACATGTCCATGTCCGGAGCAGGATTGACAGGATATAATTTATAATATAATATACAAAGATAAAATACAATATATCAAGGTCAAACAGCAATGTCAATATGTCAAAGGACAAGACACCATTGCATGGAATGAATTATATAAAATATTCAGCACATGTTGACATAAGCGACATAATAAATGAAGCTGTAAAGGGCTGGCTGTCACCTGTAATCTAATGTATCCTTCCAGGAATGTAATAAGAATGTCATTCTCAATTGAGAGGCAGTGTACTGATCCAAAGCTTCTTTGATGGTAATAAAGTTTTTCAAGGATTTGGACATCTTGCACCCGGCAATGGTTAAATGACCAGAATGTAGAAAGTATTTCACCCAGCTATCGCTGTTGAAATACGCCTCACTTTGTGCCAACTCATTGTCATGATGAGGGAACTTGAGGTCAACTCCCCCTGAATTATAAATTAATTTTATGGTTATGCGAAGGAAATTACTAATTACCACGATGTAATGACGGGAATCCAAGATCATGCATGCGTTCAAAATGTGTTATAGTTATAAGTTATATCACGTTTACCTGTATGAATGTCGAGTTGTGAGCCAACAATAGCACTGGCCATAGCTGAGCACTCAATGTGCCATCCAGGTCTACCCTTTCCCCAGGGGGAATCCCAAGAAGGTTCGCCAGGACGTGACGACTTCCACAAAGCAAAATCAGCTGCCGACTTCTTCTCACTTCCTTTATCAACTGTTAACTCTCCTACGCACAAAATCATTCAATTCATTATTTATTCCATTATGACAATTATGAGGAAGCCACATAAACTAGGCCCAGTTAGTTGATTCGTACCTTCGCCTTCCTGCAACGCTTTCGCATCTCCAACAGCTTCTGGAACCAACTTGGCATACTTGTGGTTGGGTGAGGACTTGTAGGCTTGGACATCAAAGTACACTGACCCGTTGCTTTCGTAGCCAAACCCATTTTTGATGATGACCTCAATGTACTCCACAATTTCCGGGACGTATTCGCTGACACGCGTGAGCACATCAGGAGGCAAGACATTCAGAGCTGTCATATCCTTGAAATACTCCCCTTCCCATTTCCGAGCAAACTGATTGAATATTTCATTCTCAAAAACAGTATCTTTCGGACAATTAAAGTCGAGCCACTCGTACAATGCATCCTTGGAAGCTTCCAAAAGCAGGGCTCCTTGAGCAGGATCCTTTTCCGGGTTTTGCTTCAGCTCAGCATGAACTGCAGAAAGTGACTCTTTAATTTTGTCCATAGTTCGTTCCCTCATGGCTTTTTTGTCAGGATCCGTGGACGCAATCGTGTCCTTTTCATAAGCCTCAAAAGCCACCCCAATGTCCGCAACAATCTGCTTGAAAACTGTCGTCTTCTCTTTATACTGCGCAAAGAGATGCTCGTGTCTCGCCCTTTTGATAATCTTGTCATCAATGTCTACGACCGACACGTACCAAAATCAATTATCGCCAGGAAACATTTTAACTTTTTAACTTCCAAATCATAATCGTAATGAAATGCGACTCACCCGTAATATTCATGACGTAGAAGACATTATAACCAAAGTAATGGGACAATACCCGTCTGAGAATGTCGAAAGAGATGTAAGAGCGGGCATGTCCCATATGGGACGCAT